>MU185222.1:28831-48608 GCA_016904865.1 Pissodes strobi | reverse complement strand
TATATACTATCGGCACAGTTTTAAAGCCGAAATGAAATTATTTCACTCTAGGATTAATTCCATAAATGCTCAAAATTCCAAATTCAAAAAAACACGACATACACGAAGCACCAAAAATATTCCATCAGTAATTCAAATGCAAGAAAATTATTGTTTTCATTTCAATCATCGCACAAAAGCACATTGGGGAGCCGGAAGGTAATTTTCTAACAATTAATGTCAAAACTACAATGCTAAGACGGCATTTAAGCCTTGTTTTGACAGTAGAAATGCTACCAATGACGTAACGCAATAGACTACATAAATTATATATATTTATTTTATTGTTATTGTGACTGTGATGAGAACTTGGCAGTGTTCTCTTGTTTTAGCGCAACCCCGATAGAGGAGTCCTCCGATGTAAATAACTTAATAGAAGCGATTGGAAATGCAAAATTCGCCCATGTTGGTCCTGTGGCTGGGCAATTTGCCCAAATTACAGTGGGCTCGAGATAATGACGGGGCAGCGCGGCCGGACAAACATCTGGTTAGGCATGAAACAGACATCAAGACCGAAGATGGGTTTGTTGATCCGCCGTCGCGTTTGCCTTAAGATTGTCTAGATAAGTATCGATATTTTAGGTATCGATGCGATGTACTCGACACTTTAATTCAATATAGGATGGATATCGTCGATATGATCACTTAACACAACCTTTTTTTACTAGAAGGTTCTTAGGTAATCATAATTAAAAAGATACCGTTAATTTCGCTAATAATAGATTTTAAATATAACTATTATGCCGCCAAGTAAGGAATTTTATTAGAACACGCTGCTAATTGAAGCAAAAATTGTCCCTTTTGAAATATATATATTTAAATATGATGGTTTATTAAAAATGGAACATCTGACAACATCGCCGTGATCATCTTCGGGTGTTCCTGTTCACTTACCCATAAATATCAAATGCTCTTTAAGTTGTTTAAATGATTTTTGAGATAACTAACCGTTTCCAGCCTTTTTGGGACACGCGGTATAACAGTAAACGCATAAAACAAGAAGAGTATCAATCAAATAGATATAGAAAGGCAGTGAAAACCGTTTTTTTTTTTCAAAAATTAACATGAGTGATCCATTCTGAGTTCCCAAAGATCGATCTTGCTTGGTGTAGTCGAATTTAGTAATGTTGATTTTAGTTTGCATTCGCACCTGAGAAGTTGATCAGTATATACAGCCTTACAAAGGTCTAATACAGTTTCACACGTCAAAATACAGTTTCAGACATGACTAATACAAATTCGCAAACAGCTTTAGACAGATATGATACAGCTTCAGACAGCTTTAGCTTTAGACAGGTCTGGTTCGAGTCTGTATACTACTATCCAAAGCTGTATCAGCCTTCCCTAAAGTTGTATAGAGCTGTGATGCATGACCAGAGACTAATGATCTAAGCATATTAATAAAAGATCACATAACTCGATTGCTACTGAAAAGGGAAATGAAAGACCTAACGCAGACCATTTAATGTTAAATACCGTTTTAAAGCCCAAAAAGCCAAATTGTTAATGAAATGAATTACATTATTATAAACTAGATTTAATGTTGAAATATATATTTAGTTATTAATAAGAAAACTAAACAAAACATTTTAAAAAAATGAGCGAGTCTGCTAGTGCTCGAGACACTGATGTGTAAACATATCCTATATCGACATCGACATGAAAATCTAATGCCACCTTAGGCCGCGTGACGCCTGAATATACGCAACCACTTATTTGGAATTGGTTGTCTATATTCTGGCGTTAGAAAGAACACGTTTTATACTAACGGTTACAGACAGCCTGCAAAACACATTCCCGTCACAGATACCGCCTGACGTGCATTGTTTAATGTTTAGATTTGTAACGTTTGCATTAGAATGTCTAATATTACACCACGCATAACCCTCAGCTCGCTTCGCTCGCTACAGGGGCGCAACGAAGAAAAACTCACCAAAACTCCTATGTCCTTCACTATTCTCTTCAAAATATCTGTACAAAATTTCATGATGATCGGCTAAGTAGTTTACGCGTGGAAAATAGGATTAATACTAACCGTAAAACGGTAAAAAGCAACGCAAGCGAAGCCGCGGGTAAAAGCTAAAAGTGTCCTATGTATTTTACTATACTCTTGAAAATATCTGTACAAAATTTAATGATGATCGGTTGAGTAGTTGCGTAAAAGCCTAAGAAACAAACAGACAAACACATTCGCATTTATAATATTAGTTATTCGCATTTTTCGCATTTATAATATTAGTTAGGATTCTTTAATAATACTTACTGGCAACTTCAATCGGAGTGGATTAATTCACTGCGCAAATTCGACATGAAAATCTAATCCACCAGGAATAACATCAACCTATGGATCCAAATACACTGCGAATATAATATAATAATATATTGAGGAGCCGGCCCGTCCACAATTCAAATCCTATCTTTTATCTTCGTCTCTTCCATGTCATATGCCCGAACTTGCTATATTTCTCTGATAAAATTTGATTGTTGAACTGGCCGGGGTCTAAACTAATACGAGGAGCGATCAGAATATATATTTTGCTATTTATTTCAATGCGTGGATGCAGTACACTTTAAGTTGGTCATAGCCGGTCACATAGGCCTTCACTGTTCCCACATATGATTTCCGTCCCATTTGCCAAGATTTACCTTCATACCGCCGCGTAAGATGTTTACACATCAAAATGTTTTATGAACAAGTGGTAAATCTAAAAATATTTGAGAAAAAACATTAAATCATCAAATAAAGAGAATATGACGGATAATTGCCTAATCATAAATTAGACGGTTTTTATTTTATTTTACACTGTTATCGCTGTAGGAATAAAATGAAAAATCAAATTAAAGTTACTCTTCGATCAGATTATAATAAAGAAATAAATTAAATTTAAGTTAGTTAGTACAAAATAGAATGTTTGAATGATATAAATATTAATAAATAGCAATAAAAAATAAAAAGAAAAGAAATGGTATGAATAGAAATAAGAAACTTGTTAAAAGAATATTTGCAAATTGTAAAATAATGTCTACGTTGGGGTTTGGAACCTTCGGCAACATGCACTAAAACAGAGTTTTATCCACAATACCGAAACAGAATATTTGCACTCGACGCGCGTTTCGCTAACCATGTTAGCATCATCAGGAGATGATTAAAACTAAAATTAAAATCTACCTAACTCCCTTTTATACTATTGTTTGCTTAATCAAGCGGAACTAAAAAGAACCAATCCTGGGATCCCACTAGTCACGCTTGATCAACCAATACAATGGACTATACGGAATAGGCCCTCTATCTCTATTTAAACTATTCTTACATTTAATAATTTCCATACTTTCATATGCGTCTAATAATCTCCTATCAGTTATATTATGAATTAATTTTAAATTTTTGATTGTTATTCTATGATTATTATCAAAAGCATGCTCGGCAACACAAAGTTATCTAAGATGGTAACACAAGTTAAAAACACTTTGAAGAAATGTAACAACCTTATTTCTGATCAAATTAGATACAAATTATCTGTAAGTAATCCTACTATGCCGAAACTATATTGTCTTCCCAAAATTCATAAACCTGGGAAGGCAATGCGTCCCATAGTCTCGGCAATAGGATCGCCAACTTATAATATATCCAAGTGGCTAGCAAACCAGTTTGAAAATTTACCTATAAAACAACAGAATTCAGGAGTACTAAATTCCTTAGATTTCATAAACAAAATTAAAGACACGATTCTTAATGAAGGTGAAATTTTAATCTCGTTTGATGTTAGCTCATTGTTCCCTAGTGTACCAATCCCACAGACCTTGCAATACCTTGGTGAATTACTTGAGATGAATAGTTTTGATAACGAAATCAAACAAGAATATTTAACTTTAACCAAACTTTGCATGGATCAAAATTATTTTCAATACAAAAATAACTATTACCAACAACTTGAAGGCACGGCAAATGGGCAACTGTTTGTCGCCATTCTTAGCTAACTTTTTTATGAGCAAATTTGAAAATGAAATCAGTCAGGAGTTCGAATATTTTCCAAGGGTATGGTACAGGTATGTGGATGACATTTTCGCGATTTTCGACACAAAAACCGCTAATGTTGAAGATTTTGTAACAAAACTAAACAACCGTTTCCCCACCATTAAATTTACTTACGAAGTCGAGAACAATGGCCAGCTGCCATTTTTGGATACTTTAGTGATTAGGAACGATAATAACACACTAGAATTTGATATTTATAGAAAAAATACTGCCACTAACCCAAGAACTTTAAACAAGACAGGATGGTTCGATCTGCCGATTTTTTTCACTGACAGCTGCTTTTTTGTGACGTAGCCACGCGCGAAATTTGGCGCGAAAGGCTTAACGTACATATGGCAAAGTCGTACGAGCAAGGCTATTTTTCTTGTTTAGAGTTTATAAAAAAGGGTTTAAACTCAAAATTTTAAATGGATAGTAAAACTAAACTATTTCTTATGAAATTACCAAGGTTTTTTTTATTAATGAAGAATGGAAAATATTTTTACAAGCTTTTTGTTTTTGAATTCTAACAAACCTGGATAAGCCAAAAGTAAATAGAAGACGGGGGATTATTAGATCTTGTATAAAAAATATCCTTAAGAGTATGAATAATAGGAGCTTATTAGAGAAAAATGGACAACAATAAAATAAAATCTGACTACCCTTTTGTACAGTGTGGGCCAAAAACGTATGCATATTTGGAAAAGCCTAATAATTGCTTCTCAGAAAATGTTATTCTATATGGAAGCTAGTGCATAAATAAAAATAATTTTAACCATACAAAAACTCAGATTAAGTATACACGGTGCGCAAAAAATAAAAATATGTTACTTTCTAAAACATATATTTTTTAAAACCACAGATGTGAAACACAAGTGAGAAAGCTGTAAGTTTATCCATATGAGATACATGCTTCTTTCCTGTTCTGTGGATACCTGGACGATTTAGAAAAAGCTGGTACAAATCTTAAAACATTCTATTTTTGACACTATTAGTTTTTAATGGTCTACACTCTATGATAATATTAGGGTTAGCTATTATATAATATAAACGGAGTAACACAGGGTTCTATCCGAGTATAAAGATCGACCTTTATACTCGGGTTCTATCTCAGGACCAGTGCTGTTCAACTTGTTTGTGAATGACCTTACATAAGATGTATCTGAAAAAGATCATAATCTACGCAGATGGCACAACATGTTATTGGTGATTGGAACTATGAAAATTTAAAAACTGAAACAAAGAAAGTAATCAGCGACTTGGCACACTGCTATAATGCAAATAAATTAACTCAACCTTGATACAACAAATTATATTTTATTCAAGAAACAGAACATCACACACATAAATCAAATATACACCTTAATACTAAAACCACTCTGAGTAACCTAGCAGAGATCAAAATCCCTGGACTCACTATTGATAAAGATCTTCAGTACTCTATGCATCTATTGCAACAAGTTACATCACCCACAGTGCTTCAAATAGTAAGTATGCTTTGGTTACTTTCACTCTAAAATGTGCTACGCAATTCACTTCTGGAGAGGTGAGAGTGGAATAATGAATATATAAGCTACAACTAAGAACTTCAAGTAAACAGTATTTTTAAAGTATCAATATAATAACCCTCACATCTTGTTACTTATATAAAATTTTGCAAATGATACACAATAGGATTAAAAGAAGCATCTTCTTTCTCTATTTCATCCAAAGCTGTTTCTATGTATTCAGCTTTGAAAGTGCTATCAGCTCCATCATCATAGTCCGGCTGCTCTAAAACTATTTGAATTTCGGTTCTTACAACATGTTTTAAGAAAACTGGATCAGCACTGTGAGCTCACTAACGAAAATAATTCCTATAATCTCCGTAAAGATCTCATTATTTGGCCTATCTTTACCATTTCAACTAAATTGTTAAAAAGTACCTATTACATCGGTATTACCATATACAACCTTCTTCCCACAAACATCAAATATACCTACCAGTATAAATCCACTTAAGAGTGGTGAAAAAATAATACTGCAAGGCGCTTATTATAGTCTGCACAAATTTGAGTCTCATCTCCAACAGTATTGTATGTTCATATGCACAGTATATGTTCCACAATTTGAATATTAACTGTATTGTTAATTCTACGTCCTCAATATACAACATAAATTATATCTTATATCGTATTTTATACATACTGTCTAAAGCATCTTAACTATATTATACATTTACTCCTGAGCCTGAGTTAACTTTTATATTATCTGTCTAAAGCCTCTTAACATTCTTCACTATATTATACATTTACTCTTAAGTAATTAACTTTTATATTTTATATATACTGTTTAAAGCATAAATATGCGAAAATGGGCAATACACCATTATTATATTTATTATTATTAAATAGTAGTGCAAAAATTTTACACCATACAAAAATCATTGAATTTAAAAAATTGTTCACGGAAAGTCAAAAGTACAAAATTTCCTATATGTCATTAAAACTAAATTATATTGTTACTTCCATGTGGTACAAACTTTAGCCAAGAATAAAAAATAATCACAAAATGATCTGAACAAATCCTGCTAGTGTCAGGGTTGAATTTATCCTGTCTACTACAGCGGCTAATTCATTCCTTTCTTACACTTTGGGACACCATATCCTTTGGTTTGGGAAGCACATGTAAAATAATTTTTCTTTCACCACGTTGATTAATAGAATAAGTGTTGTATAGCCAAAACCAGCACAGCTTGATCCTGATCTTGACATAATGGTATCTGAAACACATATGAATCGTTTATTTGAGAAAGGGACTAACTAACATTTTGTGCAATTTTGATTTTTACTACTTTTCGTTTACTTTTTGAATTTGAATTTTGAATCGATTCATTAATCAGCATTTTCAATAATTTTCTTTAAATGATACTCATTACAGCAACAAAATCTACCAATATCACAATATAAGCAATGCCATAATTATATGATAATCAATGCCTTTCATGTGATAACCTCTTAAGATTTCTTTTCCAGAAACTTCCAAGCTGCTTGGTCCCTGACTGGCGATATCTTCATGGTAAATGTAGACGAATGTTTTGTCGGTGTTACAGTAGTGTATATCAAAAATATCAACTGTTAGCTGTGTTAAACAAAACAAGTGCTGAACTGGAACTACTGGTAAGTGTACATTCTGCATGTAATCGAATTGTATTACGGCCAAGTCATCACGATTCTTGCACTATGCTTATTATAAGCATAACCAATACAGAAAGCAAATCTTCTTTAAGGTTTAACAAATCTCTGACTGTTACCGGATCATCACCCAGATGTGAGTCTTTATATAATTCCATGATAATTTCTCTTGTTTTGATTTATTTATTTAGTTACACTGCTTAACAGGTTCGGACCCAATTACAAAGCAATTAAAGATAATCAAAGTACCTAATTAAGCTTAAAACTATGAAATACATACAATAATCTACAGTAAAGTATTCAAAAATCACAAGTAGAACATCATGACCTATAAAATATTTTACAATAAAAAAGAATAAAACAAATCAAATCAATAATAGGCAGGTATTAGCAGTAGGTAGGTCAGGATAAGGAGAGTCATGATACACGGTCAGGATCATGTTCTTTGAAGAGAGTCCGTATCACAGCGATAGAACTATTGAATATATCAAAATTCTTGCCACAAGCATTGTGTTTTGCACATTGTATAAATGGGTGAAAATACTTGCTCTAGGTTAAATTCTGACGGGAGCCCATGCGAGGAACAAGAAAGTTAATTTTATTTAGGAGATCAGGGCATTCAATAAGATTATTAAGTAAGTTAAATAGGAATTCTTGGCAAGAGTAGCCTGTTCTAGTTTTAAGGGACTGCATATCAAACATTCGAAGCAAGTTCTGAGGAAAACCCTGAGGATGGGTAGCAACCATGAGTCCTCAGGTAAAGCAACTTTAAGAACCTATGTTGTACCCTTTCCATATCATCTATGTGTGCATACTGCATCATATGCTGATGACCATACTAATGAGGCGTATTCTAGTTTTGATCTTATAAAAGAACAGAATAAAGTTTTAAGAGTATCAATGTCGTGAAACTCATGGCTAAGTCTGGTAATAAACTCGAGAGTTCTGGATGTTTCACTAATTATTGTCAAAGGTTACACCAAGATCCCTAAAATGTTCTGACCTAGGTAAATGTATATTGTTTATGGAATAAAGGTGTATAATTGGGTGAATTTAAACACTAAGCTTATATGTAGTATATAAATAGATTTCATTTATTGATCTAAAAACTAACTATTTTCACAGTATATTTGCCCACTGACTCTGATATATTTTTTTTGATCATGCTTCATTCCCTATTGCTCGAACAATATGAAAACTTATTTTTGATTTGCTCAAGGGAAAAATACATCATCGAACATTCAATATTCTTACTTTGTAAAACATTTTCATGAGAACTTTAATTTACATTTTGGTCGTCCACAAGGGGACATTTGCTGTAAGTGTGGATATCTAGATTCTAGATCTTCAAATAAAAAATCCTTCTCTTGGAGATGCATTTAAAAGAGTAGGAACCTCCGAACTAGCTGTACATAAAAGAAGAGTAAAATAGTTTTACTAAAGAAATCTAACGATGAGTGCAAAATCGTGATGAATTGGCAATAATACAATTCGCCTACATGCAAAATGTAAACTTACAAGAATTTGCAGATCAGGACTTGTTTTGTTTAACACAGCTAACAGTTAATATTTTTGGTATGCACAACTGTAAGACTGCAAATCATTCTATATTTAGCATGATGGTATCGCAAGTAAGGGACCAAGCATCTAGGAGGCTTCTGGAAAAGGAATCTTAAGAGGTTATCATATAAAATTAAGGCATTGATTATATTAATTTCTCGAAAGGCACTAAATATAAGCATAGTATAAACAAATATATTAGTTAGTACCTTTCCAAAATAAATGATTCATATATACCTATTATATTATTTGTAGCTAACTAAAATATCATATCCAAAGAGAAAAGTTGAACATTAAGTAGTTAAAGATTCCTTTTATTCTACAAACAAGTATATTTGTATCTATGTACATGTTTACTGATATTCAAAATAGTAATTTTCTTGTGGCATTCAGAGTTCGACAATCTATTCTCAAATTATGGAAAGTAAAATTGAATTAAGAAAGCCTTAGTTCTATAACTTGTGTGTATTTACTAGTAAGTGAACTCATAATGCTAATAACATGAGGGCTTCTGAATGAAAAATCCTTAATATATGATTCGACACTGGCTTTTCCATAGTGTAGTAAGTGTAGCGATTGCTGTATGACATAATATATTTATGATATTCTAACGTGATAAGCAAGATCACAATCTAAGGAACTAAACAATCTATAAATAAGAATTACTTTCCCGTAAACATACCTACTATTTTAAAAATATTGTTTAAAACCTAAATAGCCAAGTGATACACTGTGTAATAAAACCCTCAGTTTGACAATTTCTCTATAATATTAAGTAAAATATTATTATTCTTCCCACACTTGCTTACATTTAAACATAATTTAAAGTTCTTCCTACCTTATTTAATAAAAAGTCAATGAAAACTACACTGGAAAATATTCATACAAAACAGGCACTCTGGTCCCTGCTTTAATCCTCAATTTATGGGATTTTCTTTAGGATCAAAGGAAAATATAATACACTTCAGGTTTCTCAATGTTCAGAGCACTAAAACACAACTACCAATAGTTCTAAGATATTTGAAAATATGAGTAAAGAACTAAAAACAGAACCAAAACATGGAAATTGCAATGCAAGCAATGGTAAAAATGATAGCCATTCGCGCGCAGCTACGTCACAAAAACGCCAATTATGGTGAGGGAGCCGCGGGGCACGGGGCAGAAAAAAGTGAACATGTGTTTAAATGGGAAGGCACCATCCTTTCATATTAGTTTATCATTCTTGCCACTAACCGATATATTCCTAATGACTCCTTCCACTGCGACCAACATAAAATGGCCAGCTTTCATTTTTTAGTATACCGTTTGGTTAACTTTCCTCTTAGCAGAGAAAGATTTAATAATGAAAAGGAAACGATTAGGAATATAGCGAAAGTTAATGGTTTTAATACTAACTTAATAAATAAACTAATTAATAGGCATTTGTTTAGAAAGACCATTCGTGATTCCACTTCTTTCGTTATTCAGGATGAAAATACAATAGTATATTATTTTATATGGAGGAAAAGTAATACTTTTCATGGCGCGCTCGTGTTTAACAGCCGAACGGAGTGAGGCTGGTAATAGAGAGCAAGCCATGAAAAGTAACTTTTCCTCCAAATAAAATATGCTGTTTTTTCTTCAAATGTCGACAAATTAATGCAAAATCGTCTCTTTTTAATAGTAATAATAATTATTATTAAAGATAAGTGAGTTCGCAAGGCGGCTTAGACCGGTGCGGTGTCGGTGAATAGGCTCAGTTTGTAGCTATAGTAATGTCACATAAAGCTGTCAGTGGACACTGTCAACAATAATTATTTTTTTTAAATTGCGTTTTCGATTGCGTTTTAATTTCGTATTGATAAGCAGTTTTGAGTAAGTTCGATTAAATAATAACCAATTTGTTCCTAAATTAGTGATTTTTAGAAATGCAGTCACAAATTGAGTGATAAATACAAATTTTAGTTTAATAACTCTTGAGTTGTTGACGCTTATTTTGATGTTTGTTTGTATTATATCTATGTTGATATGACAACACTTTTACCTCCGCCGGCGGAAAAGTTAAAAGTAAAGCTCCGGCGGAGGAAAAACGAAACTTCACTGCCGCCTACACAGTCGAGTAATGATGGATTTACTGACGTTTGAAGAAAAAATATGTTCGATACCGTATAATCCTCAGTATACTAGAGGACTCCAAAAAAGTATACCAGACTCAGTTTAACATTAAGAAATTATTAGGTGGTCCAAAGGACAAAATTGAAATATTAGAAAGAAGTGGAATATATGGAATTGGCTGTATGGATTGTAACCAAAAATATGTTGGGCAAACTAGAAGATCTATACAAACGAGATTCAAAGAACATATAGCTCATTTAAAATATGGTAGAACAGAAAAATCAAGTGTTGCCGAGCATGCTTTTGATAATAATCATAGAATAACAATCAAAAATTTAAAATTAATTCATAATATAACTGATAGGAGATTATTAGACGCATATGAAAGTATGGAAACTATTAAATGTAAGAATAGTTTAAATAGAGATAGAGGGCCTATTCCGTATAGTCCATTGTATTGGTTGATCAAGGGTGACTAGTGGAATCCCAGGATTGGTTCTTTTTAGTTCCGCTTGATTAAGCAAACAATAGTATAAAAGGGAGTTAGGTAGATTTTAATTTTAGTTTTAATCATCTCCTGATGATGCTAACATGGTTAGCGAAACGCGCGTCGAGTGCAAATATTCTGTTTCGGTATTGTGGATAAAACTCTGTTTTAGTGCATGTTGCCGAAGGTTCCAAACCCCAACGTAGTACAGATGTTATAAATAAAAATCCTAAGGTTAAGATTCTGCAGACACAATTTCGTCATCAGTAATATCAAAACTAGGCCCATCTTATTCAGAATCAGATGAATCTTCATTAGGACGATTTTTATTTGGAACGTATTGGCAAATGAATTAATCAAAGTAAAGAGAAAATGACGGATAATTGCCTATTCATAAATTAGAGGCCTCTTATATTATTTTATACTGTTATCGTTGTAGGAATAAAAATTAAAAATTAGATTAAGGTTACTTTTAGATTAGATTATAATAAATATATAAATGTAATTTAAGTTAGTATAAAATAGACTAATATTTGAATTATATAACTATTAAAAAATAGCTATAAAAAATAAGAATTAAAGAATTGATATGAAAATAAATAAGAAACTTATTAAAAAATATATTTATAAATTGTAAAATATTGAATTACTTACCAATTACTTGTATATAAAACAATCTTTAGGTTATTTATTTACTATTATTGCCGTATTTATATACTTAGGTTTTTGTAATTATTTTCAAATATTTCTAGGGTATAAAACTCATATCTTCATTTGGTATGCCAGTGAAAGACAATACAAATGGCTCTCTTTTGTTTAAACAAAAATGCATATGAAGGAAAGAATTATAAAAACAGATATGTAGACTTATTTGGTTACCTCTATGAACATCAACAAAATTACAACGTATACACAGCTTTTCAACAACCAGATTTATCTCCCTTATACTACGTTTCCAGCAATAATAGTATATTCAAGCTGTTGACTCGCAATTAGTAGCAACACCCCCCCCCCCCCCCCCCCCCCCCCCCCCCCCCCCCCCCCCAAACATTTTTCCGATTTTTTTTTTGTTTTTGCCAAGAGTTGTTGAAAAACCCAAAAAAATGTAAAAATTTCACTTTTATTTTTGACTACTTTAATTCTATATAAAAAAACAAAACTGTAGCCAGCAAAATAGATTATATTACAAAAAGACAAAAACTAACTAAATTGGAAATTTCAAATAGATGACTCGACAAAAAAAGTAAAATAAAATTTAAAAAAATAAATGTCTTTAGCCAAACGCATTACTAAAAAAAAAACAGAATATTTTTCTATCATGGAAAAAATCACAGATGTTATAAAAAAAATCTAAAGTTAGTCAGATTCTGAGGACACACTTTCGTCATAAGTATTATCGTTGTTTTATACAATGGTATTATCAAAACTACGACGCGACGGTCTTATTCAGAATCAGACGAATCTTGCTTAGGACTATTTGTATTTGCATCGTATTGGCAAATTAATCGGTCATCATCAGCATTGGACGTGACTCCTATTTATGGGTAATACAGAGAATCCCTGAATGTTTTTCTTTTGTTCAAGTAAATGAGTTGAGAAATGTGAACAAGTTCCTTTCAGAGGCTAATGACGATTGTAGTAACCGAATTACCAAAAAAAAGGAAAAAGTGAATTTTTCCAATTTGACCGATTTTTCTTTCAGAAAAAAACTGAGTGTACTTAAGTATTTAACTTTGAAAAATCCATTTTTAAATAGATTACAAATTTATTTACAACTTGACTCGATTTGACAATGGCTAAATAGAGAATGAATCCACATAAAACATTATCTTAGAAGGTAAATTACAGTATATGAATGACTTAAATCTAATTCCCGTCAGTGCATTTGCTGAGTGGGTAGTCACAAGGGTATGGTCACAGAAAATATAAACTATATTTTCTGTGGTATGGTGTCGTGCTGAATTGGCAATTCCCACAGGTGTATGGCTACTTAACGCCTCCATCTTTAAGATTCAAAACATATGGAGTGTTTTTTCGAAGGAATGCTTTCCACGGGGGTGGCTTCTTCTTCCTTAAGTTTCTTCTTTTGGGTTCATCTCCATAATTGGTAGAGTTTTCTCTTTTGTGTTATTGCTAGAATTGCAATAATTAGAGAGCAAAACACAGGGGTGATGTACAATGACGAATTTTGGGGTTGTTGGCCGTTGATATTAAACGAAGTCAGCTGATTAGCGATGTCTTTGAAGCGATAAATTTCGTCGAGATTAATTTTGGTAATATTTGGAATTTCCAAAATTGTTTTATGATTTATTTCGGACAGCTTGATTTCTGGCAGGATTAATGGTGTTCCTTCTTGAAGTTTCAAGTCATTGAAGAATTTTCTGCCGTTGATTTGAATTTCGCAGCCTTCGAGTATTTTGATTAGAACTGATTGTTCGATTGGTTGATTACTAACCTAATTGTTTTCAATAGACGATCTATCGTAGTCTCCGCTTTTTTCCCGATTCTCTCGCTGGCTTGTCTGGTCTGCTGTAGCATCATTCCTTAGATTGCGCTGAAGGGCTGGATAACCCAAGTAGTGGATCTGGCCTGAAGGTTCTGGTCGTTCTTCTGATGAACACTACCGCCCAATCCTACCGACTGCGCTACTTAATTATTCATTTTTTTTTTTAATTCTTTTTTAAAAAGATTTATTGAGAGCTAACCACAACGTGACTCGATTTGACAATAGCTAAATAGAGAATGAATACACATAAAACATTATCTTAAAAGATAAATTACAGAACATGTCTTAAATCTAATTCTCATCAGTGCATTTGCTGAGTAGGCAATCACACGGGTATGGTGTCGTGCTGAATTGGCAATTCCCACAGGTGTATGGCTAGTTAACTATGTTTTTTCCGAATTAAAAAAAAAAACGGCTTTTTAAATTACAACAATTTTATAATGAAAGGATATATAGTGGAAGGGCATATCACCGTTTCTCCAGTTTTAACAAAGTATTTACGATCGACCTTGTTGGAGGAACGAGAAATGATCTAGCACTATTTCATAAAGCAACAAATGTAGATAACTTTAAAGGAATCGATCAGTTTTTACTTATGAAGTCACAACGAATTAAACTAAAAGATTAGGGCAACTTAAATGACTATTTCTTTTTAATTTAATTTTTGATATAGTGACAATTTTTGTAACGTAAACGATACCTTAACTCTTATATTTATTTAATCTCCTTTTTATTGCATTACTATGCATTTTAGCCTTTAATTTGTAGAGTTTATTTTTTGTTTCCACATCATAGGCATAACGTTTAAGAGCTATTTTGGAATAGGCAGATAGGAACCCCCCACTCTCCCCAGTACCGCTACTGCTCTCAATATCTTAAATATACATTAGAACCAAAAAACTGAACTTGAAAAAATAAATCTTAAGGTAATTGCCGGCTAAGATACCGTGTAACGAAGCTTTTGGTCCACGCATTAAGTAGTCTTAGTAGAAATGCATTGGGACTGATAAAAACGGCATAATATAAAGTTTTACATTGCGAATAAATACCATTTCAGAATAAATTGATCACGTTTCACGATATGATACTGGTTCAACTTAATCCATTAATTGATGCTTAACGAAATTAGGCTATTACGAAAACTCTCCTGCAACAAGCATTAATCATTCCAAAGGTTAACAAACAAATTGCACTTAATCTACGAAAACGGGAAACAGCGATATCTTTATTTAATAGTGAACAATTCCATCAAGGACCAGTAGTTCTGCCTATTAAATCCGACTGAAGAAGGACTACCGAATTAGTTAATCCTTAAAGAATGATTCAATGGTGATATCTTTATATATTGATGAAGTAAAAAAAGAGCTGATATGGTGCAAAATTTGCTTCAGGCCCTTTGCGAATTCGCGTGCCTCCACTGTCTTTAGAAACGGCTGCTTTGAAATATAATATTGCTTTCTTTTATGTCGATATAATACCTACATTACAGTTTGACGAACATCAAAAGAAGATTGTATTTAATTATTTTTAGTGAACAGAGCAGGCGCTGAAGATATCTGGACGACCGATATAACCTTCAAAGCAATTTCGTCTCTGTCAAGCCGCATTATAGATACATTAACGAGGATATTTTACTCATTTGTCTCTAAATGACGTTTCGTCACTTATTGTCAGCCAAACGTTCCATTAAAAAGCATTTTACGACTGTTTTTATTGCTTATATTTCGCGTCTTTGTTTCAGTGCTATCGGGTTGTCTTACGCTTTTAGATGAATCGAGAAACTTGAAAGCACCATAGTTCGGTCGTACAATCACTAAGGAAGGGCGCTGGGTATAACATTTTTGATACACATAAATTGGAAAAATAACAGTATTAGTAAAATTAGACGAATAGGTAATGACGAAAAAATACTTAAGTGAAAAGAAACTGGAGGAAAAAGTAGCCAAAATCGTCGCAAAACAACAAGATTACGAAGAAATTGATATTAATGATGAATATATAAGTAATTGTAATAACGATCTCTATTATCTTACATAATCACAGATGCTCACAGTTTTGGAAGTGGCTAAGGTGCTCCTGGACATTTCACGTATCACGAGATGCATAATAAACATAAACATATACCGCTTACATTTGATTTCGAATTATCTAGATCTACATCACCTAAAACATTTGCCATACATGTTCCTATGCTAATACTCGGAATTGGCCTCCAAATACTCACATTTAACTTCCACAAGGTTAGACTTTACTGGGCTGCTCCAGCAGGAAACCAAGAGCAGTTAAATTGTACTGCAAAAATAGATTGGATACTAACGTAAGATGAATCTAGGCAGTGGCACAACCGATTGATTTCTTGTCTTTATTCTAACTAAAGGTTTGATAAACGTGATGGATATACTATCCAACATCTAACGAAATCAGATGTTGCTTGCCAATCTCGGCATGTAGACTAGGAAACAACATCTATGAAGCCGAGACTCATTAGATGTTGGGTTGTATCAAAGAAAACAATAGCTAGGCAATAAAAGAATTATTCTTACGCAAAGACGTGGACCGCCGCGCCAGGAGGCATTACTCGGTTCTAATTACCAGTGAATTTATAGCATATTTTAAATTCGCTCTGCTTATCTGGAATACAGCGTTGTCAGACTATATTAACTTGGGTTAATGTTAAATAGAAATTACAGATTCATGTCTATTGAACATGCCCATATGTTATCGAATATTGCTTTATTTTATATATTAATTCATAAGTATCTGAAAAATAATAGTGGTACTATGTAAATGATTTTTTCTTCAAACGTCAGTAAATCCGTCATTACTCGACTGTGTAGGCGGCCGTGAAGTTTCGTTTTTCCTCCGCCGGAGCTTTACTTTTCACTTTTCCGCCGGCTGAGGTAAAAGTGTTGTCATAGCAACATAGATAAAATACAAACACAGAACAAAGTACGCGTCAACAACTCAAGATTTATTAAACTACAATTTGTATTTATCACTCAATTTGTGACTGCATTTCTAAAAATCACTAATTTAGGAACAAATTGGTTATTATTTAATCGAACTTACTCAATAACTGCTTATCAATACGGAATTAAAACGCAATCGGAAACGCAATCTTAAAAAAATAATTATTGTTGACAGTGTCCACTGACAGCTTTATGTTACATTACTATAGCAACAACCTGTGCCTATTCACTGACACCGGTGTAAGCCGCCTTGCGAACCCACTTATCTTTAATAATAATTAGATTTTATTACTATTAAAAAGAGATGTTTTGCATTAATTTGTCGACATTTGAAGAAAAAACAGCATATTTTATTTGGAGGAAAAGTTACTTTTCATGGCTTGCTCTCTATTACCAGCCTCACTCCGTTCGGCTGTTAAACACGAGCGCGCCATGAAAAGTATCACTTTTCCTCCATATAAAATAATATACTATTTTGTGAACCTACTACGAAAATAATAGCAGTTGTCTTGGTGATGTAGAAACTCTAATTCAGCGGGGTAACTTCACCCCCACTAGACCCGCTCGCCCCGCCTTGATGCTGGGGGCCCCTTTTATGTCCCCGGCCGATCGATTGGTTAGGGGAAAAATCAAAATGCTTTTATAAAGGGTAAACTTTGGCTTAAAAAATATTTTGTAAAAACCGCTTAAAATAATCAAAGGTGACCACACTGTAATATGCTGCAACTCCGGTCCGGGATCTGTGTATGTAAGCTAGTGGCAAACGGGGAATCACTGACCGCGACCAGCAAGTTTTTAGCCTTTTTAGGAATCCCCGGCACGGTGTTCTTGTTTATTCACATTATCCGCATCGGTACTGTCAAATTCGTTTGCTAAATCCCAATAAGTAGTAATGTAAAGCGATGTGATTAAAACTTAAAGATTAGCTAAGTAAGTGTATTTTAAAAACTATGGGTTTTGGATACATTTGTCCCGACAACATTAAGATGGGTAATGCAATAAATCAATAAGTTTTTACCTACACATAATTGCTATTGTTTTATTTCACTTGTGCTTAAAAAGTCAACCCCGTGTCTGTATGGAAGGCTATTGGAATCGTCAAAAAAAGCTTATTCTATTTTCACTAAAAATATTTTGGTAAAAAAAAAACCGAAATACAAAATATTGGGATGGTGTCTATTTGTCTCCAATTGTCTCATAAAATGTTTAAAAAAGAGTTTAAAAAAAAGTCTAATCGAAAAAAATTGCCTCCCTGTGTCACGAAAATACTATATTTATTAAAATAACATTTTTTATTTTTGCTTTAGAAATGAAGACATAACAAAAAAAATTCCATAAATCGAGCTGCAAAAGAAACGAAGAAAAAGTTATTGGATGAAGCAAAAGAAAAACTTCCTAAAATTGATACGTTTTTTTGTCTAATGTAAATCCATCAAGTGCAACAATCTCGAACGTTATTGAAGATCAGATTCCCTCAAAGAGTGCTAATATCCAATTACAATCAATCCAAGAAGGGCAACTTAATGAAGATATAATCGAAACAGCAGAAACATAGTCCATTTACATAGACACTGAAGATACCATTCGTACCCAACCAAATATCGATAGAGCAGAAGACAAATAGGTTTGGGAACACAGGTTTCAGGAGTACTTGTTAGAAAGCCCTTATCTATAATATAGGGCTTTCTATAGGGCGAGACCAATCGGGACAAAAACTTCGTAACGGTACGTCGCATCGCTCTGAAACTTATACCAATCGATTTGTAATCGAAAAAAAAAATTTTGATTTTTTGTCTGTATGTGTGTGTATGTGTGTATGTATGTGATGGGATCGACTACAGGTCGCAATTTTGAAGGTAGCGACTTGAAATTTGGCATAGAGGTAGAGGTCCACGAACCCTCGGAACCTATTGATTTTGGTTACGATCGGTTAATATACAGGGTGTGAAAACAGGTCAAGTTACCGTTTTTTGGCGTTTTTTGGCATTTTTGTCCGTGTAAACAGAACAACTTTGCCTTTTTTCATGTCAAATGAAAGTGTTCGGTAAGACACGTATTTTTGTCCCTTTTCTCTTTTGCTCTAATTGTTATACAGGGTGTGAAAACAGGACAAGTTACCGTTTTTTGGCATTTACAGGTCGCAATTTTGAAGATAGCGACTTGAAATTTGGCATAGAGGTAGAGGTCCACAAACCCTCGGAACCTATTGATTTTGGTTACGATCGGTTAATATACAGTGTGTGAAAACAGGACAAGTCACCGTTTTTTGCTATTTTGGTCCGTGTAAACAAAGATAATATTCTTTTCTATGTCAAATGAAAGTATTCGGTAAGACACGTATTTTTGTTCCTTTGCTCTTTTGTTCTAATTGTTATACAGGGTGTGAAAACAGGACAAGTTACCGTTTTTTGGCATTTAAGGTCGCAATTTTGAAGATAACGACATGAAATTTGGCATAAAGTTAGAAGTCCACAAACCCTCGAAGCTTATTGATTTTAGTTACGATCGTTTAATATACAGGGTGTGAAAACAGGACAAGTTACCGTTTTTTGGCATTTACAGGTCGCAATTTTGAAGATAGCGACTTGAAATTTGGCATAGAGATAGAGGTCCATAAACCCCCGAAGCCTATTGATTTTGGTTATGATTGGTTAATATACAGGGTGTGAAAACAGAACAAGTTACGGTTTTTTGGCATTTACAGGTCGCAATTTTGAAGATAGCGACTTGAAATTTTGCATAGAGGTAGAGGTCCACAGACCCTCGAAGCCTGTTGATTTTGGTTACGAACGGTTAATATACAGGGTGTGAAAACAGGACAAGTTGCCGTTTTTTGGCCAATAGAGGTCGCAATTTTGAAGATAGCGACTTGAAACTTTGCATAGAAGTAGAGGTCCAAAAATCCTCGAAGCCTGTTGAGTTTGGTTACAATCG
>MU185222.1:15039-28731 GCA_016904865.1 Pissodes strobi | reverse complement strand
GATCGGTTAATATACAGGGTGTGAAAACAGGACAAGTTGCCGTTTTTTGGCCAATAGAGGTCGCAATTTTGAAGATAGCGACTTGAAACTTTGCATAGAAGTAGAGGTCCAAAAATCCTCGAAGCCTGTTGAGTTTGGTTACAATCGGTTAATATACAGGGTGTGAAAACAGGACAAGTTACCGTTTTTTGGCATTTCCAGGTCGCAATTTTGAAGATAGCGACTTGAAATGTGGCATAGAGGTAGAGGTCCACAAACCGTCGAAGACTATTGATTTTGGTTACGATCTGCTAATATACAGGGTGTGAAAACAGGACAAGTTACCATTTTTTGGCATTTTTGTTCGTGTAAACAAGGACCAACTTTTCCTTTTTTCGGTGTCAATTTATAAGTAGAGGTGAAAGTATGTTAGCATTTTTTGTTGACAAAATGGTTACCATAGCAACCAATTAATAATATGTAAATCACTAATAAAAGATATAGTATGGAACTTAGGATTGTTTATGAAGCCTAATTTGATACTAAAAAATTGGTTGTTATGGCAACTAAGGAAAAAAATTAAATTTATATATTTTTTGTAATAATTATACGATTTGAAGAGTTGATCTTTGGTATGTGGGTATGGGTGATGAAGATTTGTGCTGACTAGAATTGGTTACAATGGCAACCGAAAAATAATATATCCTAAATTCCTTAAGGATTAATATCAGAAAGAAATGTGTTATACAGGGTCGGCCCAGATTTGGTTACCAAATGGGAAACTTTTTTATTTTTGATTTTATGCTTGGAAAAAAGCTAATTTTAACAATTCTAAATTAAGGATAAGTTATACAAGGTACTTAAAAAATACAAAAATTAAGGTTATAAAAGCAAAATTTATGGAATATCGGAAAACCTTCTGCAGAAAAAATAAAGCTCCTATTAAGGCCAAAAGAAAAGTCAAATTAAAAAAAAATATAACAATTGACGATGACAAGTCGGTTACCATGGCAACCAATTAGAAAATTATCACGGTAAAATTAGACTAGCGATTGGTAACCCTAATTATAAGGGCTTTCTAATTATAGGCCACGGTACGGATACGAGCGTGGCAATAAAAATGTGTGACCGAAGGTCACACAAACGAGGCCCGAAGGGCCTCGCGCGTGCCGCAGGCACGAGTGGCCACGCCACTTGTTTTTAATGTTAACTATAACTTTTCCGAAGGATCAAAAACGAATATCCTTATTATTACAATAACAAAAATAATTGGGTATAGATATGTTCTATGTTGTTGTGGAGGATTCATGTTTTACCTTACAAATGTTTGGGTTTTCTCTCCACTTAGAGCCGCTTGCTCTGGCTCCAAGGTGTAAACAGCACAAGTGTTAGTTTAGTGACCCTAACGAAGCTGAAAAACCTAACTGAAACAGGGAAAACAGTCAATGTTTCGAGGAACAAATCTGCCCCCGTTGTTATTAAATAGAGATGAATGTGTTGCTTCAACTCCCCATGATTTTATTGAAACTGAAACCTTAGGCATTAATCTAGTTACCGTAAGAAATGATAAATTATTATGTAAAGATCTTCAGAATATTCAAAGCATAAATAAGTTTTTAAAATATTTGTTAGTTGATAATTCTACATGCGCATCTAGCTTTCCTAATACGATTAAAGAATGTTGTACTTAATAACTATACCCATAAGATCGCAAGTAATGAATGAATGAAAATTAAAAATAATTAAAACTTATTTAAGAGATAGAATTTCTCAAGACAGGCAATCGAAAAGGATTTAGCGAGATAAATTGATTTTGGTCAAGCCATTACTTCTTTTTCTGAAAAGAAAGCTCTTTTTGTTAATACATTTCTTTTAATACAAGTTATGTATTACTCATCAGATTTAAGATTATCACTAGCGTAATGAACAATGCTATAATTTTTATTGCTTAACTGAGTTGGCAAGCATGCGTAGTACGTATTTCCTAGAATTACCATACAATCCTGTAATTTTAGAGAACAGTTTTCGATTCAAAAAATAACATAAAATAAAATTAAAATAAAATTAATTCAATATTCCAGTATTAGAACCTTAGGCCGAAAGTTGCGGCGGGGACCACAATTTGTAGTTACGCCGCTGCCTTTTTTAATTTGCCCACTTCTTTAACCTTCACCAACAGAAAAATCTATTTAGAATTTAAATAGGAATCACTTTTACATAAAAGGAAATCAGTTGACGATTTATATGAAATAATTGTAAGCAAACTCTCATCATCTGTAAAATGAAAATTATGTGCTTCCCCGAAGATTAACAACTGCAGATTTGTAAATATCTGTTATAAAACCTCTTGTAGAAAGCACGATATCTAATATGGTGTCTGCAAGAAGTTCCTACGAAAAGGAACATTTAAAGTCCTCTGGAAATTCACCATATTATTCTACATCCTAACAAAAAGCAAGCAAGATGTTACCAACATTAGAAAAAAATACAGAAAACAAGGCAATATAATCGATGAGAAGGAAAAATAGACCTTGCTAGTATGGAACAAAGAAGTTTTGTCACTTTTAGGTGCGTCTCCATCAAAACAACATACAGCAACTTAACTTACTGTAACAGGAACATAAAAACAGGCTTTTGTTGTAGTATGTTTCTCATGTACCTATGTCACAGTTGGAGGTTATTGTTTGTTTCCGTTTGCGGCGATGAGCATCAAAGGAAATGCTGCAACACCCTGCAACATCAACACAAATGTTTCATCGATCGGGACAGGACGGCTTGCTTGCAGTCACAAGGGATTGGTGTCGACGCTCTCTGAAACTTGTATCGCTTTTTTCTGGGTTAATTTTTCCAAGTAAAAATCTACACTCCACATCACAGCAGGCCATATGCATACAATTTTTGAAAGAACCATCCCTACGAAGAGATCGTCATTCATCGGAACTATTAGAATGGCATTTTCACCATACTCATTCCTGTTTCGTATAGCTTAGGACCAACCCAGCATTTGTGTTTCCGTTTTTGCAATGGGTTTCATCCAATTATTACATAAGCAGGATCCATATCTCTCTAGAGAACCTGTTCAGGAGTTAGAATCGCTAAAACGACCTGACGGATCCTCTACGGAATCTGACGTAGAAACGTCAGAGCTTCTGGCTAAGACTCATTTCCCAGGATGTTGGATTTTGCATAATGGTGAGCAGGGGCCTGTTTAGGACCGATCAAATCGGCCAAAAACGGGCGACCGGATTGTCCCCAAGAACATCATTAATGCATCAACAATTAAAAGTGCTATTCTATCTTTTCAGCCTTTCAAATCACCTGGCGAAGACGCGATATTTCCAGCACTATTGCAAAACGGTCTGGACATATTAACACCGTTCTTAATTAAACTTTTTAGAGCCAGCTTAGCAAGTAATTATATATCTAGTGGCTGGACTAAGATCAGAGTGGTGTACATCCCGAAGATGGGACGTAGGGAATCAACACCTAACTCATAGAGACCAATAAGTCAGACCTCATTTCTGTTGAAATACATGAAAAAGATACTGGACGTGCACCTTAGAACGGGTGCACTTGGTGAGTATCCACTAAATGCTCACCAATATGCGTATCAAACCGGCAAATCTACAGAGCTAGCACTAAACAACCTTGTCGGGAACATAACACAAGCGTTAGACAACAGAAGTATCGCGGTGGGTGTGTTCTTATACATTGAAGGAGCATTCAATAATGCATTACCAAACTCCTTATACACAGCACTAGCTGAAAGAGGAGTTGAACCACAGGTAAGGAACTGGACCGGGCGTCTTTAATTGCAGAGTAGCCACAACAAACGTACAGGGGGAGGGCTACATATTCAGGGCTGTTAGGGGATGTCCGCAGGGTGGGGCTTTGTCGCCCCTTCTGTGGTCTCTCCTGATGAATGGTCTGCTAGCAGTCCTCTCGCTGTGGGATGTTCAGATGCAGGCATATGCGGATGATCTAATAATACTTATAACAAGCAATTTGCAAGAACTCTCTCAGAGGATCTTCAAGAGGTGCTAACCGTGGTCTATGACTGGTGTGAAAGGGAACAATTATATGTGAACCCGCGCAAAACAGTTATAGTACCGTTCACAAGGAAGAAAAGGTTAGAAAACCTAAGACCACCTTCACTCAAAGGAGAAACTATCCCATTTGCGAATACAGTCAAGTATATGGGAATTACCCTAAATAAAACACTTAACTCGAATACGCATCTGGATAAAAGTGCCGCAAAAGCGAAACTGTCACTATGGACCTGTAGACGCATATGTGGCAAAACATGAGGCATGCATCCCAAACAAATGCACTGGATATATGTATATTGCGGTCATAAGACAAATGATGACATAGGGAGCAGTTGCTTGGTACTCTAAGAGCTTACAGAGCTCCGCGAGAATGAAATTATCCACCTTACAAAGACAAGCGTGTTTGGCAATTAGTGCCGCCTTCGGCACTACACCCACAACAGCGCTTGAGTGTCTTCTAAATCTGTCACCTCTCCAAATAGTACTGCAGAGGGAGGCCAGATGGGCTACGTATAGGATGACACAGGCGGTGATCAACAATCAGCAGGCGATCATCATGGTGCCCAACAAGCTGAAAACGCTAACGAGCGGGACATTGTGTTGGGTCTACCATCAAATATTATGCCTACCAAAACTAACTATTACCATGTCTATGATTTCCTCCTACCGAGAGGAACGAATGGGGACAAGACTCGGAACATCTGAGA
Source organism: Pissodes strobi (assembly GCA_016904865.1). Lineage (NCBI taxonomy): Eukaryota > Metazoa > Arthropoda > Insecta > Coleoptera > Curculionidae > Pissodes > Pissodes strobi. The sequence continues at coordinate 23,996 of MU185222.1, read as the reverse complement.
ACAACAGGGAATAGTTAGTTCACTGACAGCTCCAAGACCAATGATGGTATAGGAGCCGCTGCATGGAATAAAAATGGTAAGGTTGAGCTTAAGTATTCCCTAGGCAAACATACATTCATTTTTCAGGCTGAAGTTAATGCCATTCATATGACTGCACAGTGGCTTATCGATAGAAACAGGAAAGGCAAGCCAATCAGAATATTCTCGGACAGTCAAGGGGCTTTAAAAGCTCTTAAATCTAGCCGTTGTTCTACTCACCAAACTAGGTAGAGAAAATAAACTTACACTGATCTGGATACCTGGACATACAGGATATGATGGCAACGAGAGAACTGATGCTATTGCGAAGCAGGAGGCGGCCGAAACGGCCTTCATAGGGCCTGAACAAGTACTGGGAATAGCTTACAACGCAGCTAAAGAAGCCCTCTCCAGGTGGACACAACAGGAATATGTAGACAAATGGCGAAAGTTACCGGACCTAACTCATCAAAAGATGGCAGTGAATCTGCCATCAGAAGTTCGAACTAGAAACTTCTTCAACTTGGCGGACAGTAGGTGCAGGCTGTAGTTAGCATGGACACTGACCATTATCAGCTAAGAAGTCACATGAACAAGATAGGGCTTTCCGAAGAAACGGAGTGCCGCTTGTGCTTAGAGGACGAGGAAACAATGGAGCATGTTTTATGCCACTGCCCAGCAATGGAAAGAACCAGACAAACAGCGTTTGGAAATTCTCAAATTACACTTGTAGATTTGAAAACTGTCCACTCCAGAAAGCTAATCGATTTCATGAAAAGGATCGAGCCTCTAGCCTAGTGGATATCACAGATGTAAGCCACAATAGACCAAGGGTCGCAGTGGAGGGTGCCATTTGGGTCCACTCACGTGTACAAATACAATACAAAATACATAAGCAGCTGCCGCCACAAACATACTGTTGTTTCAGTGGGTACACGATGTTTTACCTACTACTGTGCAGAAACGCCAACATGATACAACACAGTTGCTTCAGTGGAAATATTTTTTTGAAAAAATACTGCAAAAATACTGAAACACAAAACCTACGTAACTTAACCAGGAGAAATTAATATAAAACTCACTATAATTTCAAGTGATGTGACCAGATATTTTAGGCGCAGCGGGGCCTCATTTAGGTGGCCTGGCGAGCGACTAGTATTTTGAACTACAAAACCTAGTGATGCCACAATGATTTTTATATTTTAGATAACGAACTAAATAAGAGTGTGATGTTATAAACAAAATGTTTCAAGCATCTAATAAGACAGCAAATCGCTAGTTAAAAAAAAATCAGCATTCCTTTTACCGTTGTGTTGCATATTTCTTCTTTTGGATATGATCGTGATTTGCATGTGTCCGACGCAACAAGAAGCGCAATCACCAGCTCAACCAGCTGCAATAGAACTGTCTCGCAGCATCTCGCAGAATATCTCAATCCGTTACACGCCCGTCCGTATGGAAATGGCGAAAGACTCGTCAGCTGCCACTACGCGCGCTTAAAGCCCGTCAAGCTCAACTTAATGGACTCGTCACAATGTCGGGATTATCCCCGTTATTTCATACAGGGTGCTCTTCATATACCTTTTTTCACGATGATGCCGAGTGATGCCGTCGTTTGATAAATCATATCTACGATACGGGCTGAGGCAGTATGAGGGTGATTGCTGAAAGTCAGTTCTGAAGGGACTTTTTCCAAGCATTTGGTAATCACTGTGATACACACTACGATAACTTTCCGTTTTGATAAAAAAATGCAAACCGCTTGTTTAAAGGTTGGGTTAGTTTGGGTTAGTCCCATGGACTCAGAGCAGCAGTCCGCAATGTCCCAATTAGGTATTTGATCATGGAAGAATGTGGTGAGCAATAGACAGTTAAATTTCGGAGAGGGTAAAATAATCAGTACAGGATTGACATGCTGTAAGGCAGTCCATTAAAGCAGACATAGAACTGAACATGCCGAACTATAATAGGGAAATGAACGGACGGAGGACCCAAGGCTGAACTATGTATGATAGAAATAAACAGATTTGATTATTAGTTTGTTAATTAGGTTCTTGGTACTGAAGTCCTTCCAGGCGATTTGCATACTACTGACTACTGAAAGAACGTTTACTGATGCTGTAATATACAAACATATTATATTCCTTATTACCATAACGTTTTTCAGTATAACGGCTTTTACTTCAGGTGATGTTCTCACGTCAACGAGCAAATTTAAATGACAGATCCTATGGTTCAAAAAGTCTTTGCTCAGTCCGCGGTATCGAAAAAATTGACGAAAATCGCAGTGTGAACAAACAAAATGCGAATACAATAGCGCCTTTGAAATAAAATCATAAGAGGCGTGGCGCGTGCCGCCCTAAATAGTTCAAGTTCTCTATTTACCCCTTTAATTCATTTGTTTATCATCAATAAAAGCTTAAGAAATCAATTTTTATTTGAATAAATCCTTAACGGCCGAACGAGTTTAATGACATTTCCACTATTTGTTTTCGATTGTTTTTCCCGATCAGTACCCATGGGTAAAAACCGAATTTTGCATGCTGGTTCGAAATGATTGTTTGCGTGCTGCTCTTAATTACTTTCACATGGATGATTTTAAATAATTACGATACGGCTTGGTCGATTTGTCGTAAAAATGTACGAAATATTTTCTAAATGGCTTTATAATAATGAACTGGTATATGGTTTTATATAATCTGCTGGATCTAAAAATATTTAAGACTGTTAAAAATATCTAAGAGCATTACTTATACAGAGTATAACTGCAAAACACAAAAGCTGTTATCCTAAAATAACTTATGACAAGAAGAAATATATATGTTATATTATTATATGTAACAAGCATATGACATTCTTTTTTTTTCCTCTTTTAATGAGTGTTTCCCACTGGGGAATAGCAAACATAAACAACGATTTTCCAAATCTTTTGAACCAACTCCTGAGCTAACTGCATATAAGAATGACTTGGATATCCTACCCAGTAGAGCTGAGAATAGGTACAGAGATGCATACAAAATCAAAAAGCAGGAATATAATTATCTGTTAAAGAATTATGTCTTTCCCATAAATAATAATGCAAATAAGTCAAAGTGTGTCTGGCAGATTGTGAATGAAATTAGAGGTTCTTGTAGCCTGGAAATTCCGGGAGATCCTGTTGAAATTTGAAATAGAATCAACGGTTTTTTGATCGGGGCGGATCCGAGCCTTATTGACGGCCAGAATAAAGTTCCCTTTTCATGCACAATAAATATTTGTTTCTAGTTCCAACTACCCCTACAGAAGTTTTGCAAATAATATCAAAGTTAAAAAACAAAGAGTGCTGGGATGGATGAAATTTCCCCAAACCTGCTAAAACACTGCGCACATGAAGTGTTTGAGCCGTTGTGTCACATAATAAACAACTCTTTAATTAAAAAAGTCATCCATTTTCTCTCTAAGGTGCTAGTACAATATTAAAAGCAGGAACGAAAAACTCTCAAAATCTACAGCATCCATATATATTGAAATTACTCTGGTAACATATGTTTCACCCAGTTAGGGCCTCATCAGACCTTAAAAAACAATTACGTAATTCAAATAAAATCACGAGAAAAATAAAGGTTCTTCTTACCAAATATAGGACGATATACATACATACTCGCAAACGAACTCTAACTGTATACAAACATAACATTCCAAATAGATACAAAGAATAAAAATTATAAATTATAATTTAATACACATGGTGACATCGGGTTTAATGCAGATGTCATCATGTGTATTAAATTATAATTTATAATTTTTATTCTTTGTACCTATTTGGAATGTTATGTTTGTATACAGTTAGAGTTCGTTTGCGTGTATGTATGTATATCGTCCTATATTTGGTAAGAAGGACCTTTATTTTGCTGGTGATTTAATTTGAATTAAATGTTTTTTAAGGTCTGATGATGCCCTAACTGAGTGAAACATATGTTACCAGAGTAATTTCAATATATAGATACTGTAGATTTTGAGAGTTTTTCGTTCCTGCTTTTAAACTCTTTTAATTATGAGGTCTTTCCTGATTAACTAAAATTAGCCATTGTTAAACCTATTTACAAAAGAGGAGACAAATGCCAACTAGAAAAGTATACCAATAAGCCTATTACCTAGCTCTTCCAAAGTGTTTGAAGTGGGAATGTGCACCCGGCTTATGCACTTTCTCTCGCAGAAGGGTTAATAAGCAGCTCTCAACATGGCTTCCTCAAGGGCAGGTCAGTCGAGACAGCACTATATGAATTCACAGAGAAAATTCTGTTTGGTTTGGGCATGTTTCTGGACTTGTCTAAGGCGTTTGACATCCTTGATCACGGAATCTTGGTTGGATACGTGGGCCAGCCTTAAAATGGATTCAGTCCTATTTTCTAAACGAAAATAGATGGTTCTATTGGCCGGAGATACTTTTCTGAGGAGGGGAAGCTTCTTCTTGGTGTACCGCAGGGCAGTGTCATGGGTCCTCTGATTTTTATTATCTGTGTTAATAATCTTGCAAATGAAATACTGGACGAGAGTTCCTGCCTGGCCAACTTTACAGATGACACGATCTTATTGGCGCTTGCTTCCGAGCTCTCAGATCTTCTTCTGACCTTTTCTGAAAGATTAAAGGCAGCCCAAAACTGGTTTCCCAAAAATAGACTGGTCCTTAATGCCAGCAAAACTAATTACCTCTGCTTACACACTAAGAGGAGGAACAGGGTCATTCCAGACATGATTCTCTTAACATGTAACTCTCTCCAAGCCCTTTCAACACACATAGTTCCTGGGCATATACATTGACCAAAATCTTGACTAGGTGGAACAGCTCACCAGTGTTTGTCACAAGGTCAATGCAGCATGCCACTCCCTAAGGAAAATGTCTAAATTTTTCAATATTGACCCCTTCAAAACATTGCACTATATACACTCAATTCTCAGATATGGCATCGCCTTTTGGGCAGGAAGCAGTGATGCAGAGAGAGCTTTTATAGCTCAAAAAAAGAGCAGTAAGAACAATGTTAAACTTAAAGAGAAGGGATTCATCTAGGGGAAGGTTTAAGAGTTTGGGTGTCTAACACTTGATGGCCTCTACATATGTGAGTGTGTACCATTCCCTTTCAAAATTAGGGAGAAGTTTGCTGATTTTGTGTCACAAAATAATATATCTACTACGTTTATGTGGCTCAATTTCCCTCAACACCGAGTAACGGCCACTGAAAAAGGTCCTACCTATTCCTGTATAAAGCTTTTTAATAAATTACCTGACTATGTTCAGTTGAACAAAAACTTCATTAAAGCTATAAGAAGACTGTGAAGGATCTACTTTTAAAAATTGAAACCCAAGAGTTTTTGGATTATGTGTTCTAATTTTAATGTGTTTTAATTTAAGTGTGTCTTATATTAAGGTGTTGTATTCTAATTTTCTATTGACATGAGATTTACTATTAAAACATTTTCTCTACTGACGTTATTATTACCAATTGTATTCTATGCATGTTTGTATTGTGCAATTTTTTATTAATATAATCTTTTAATTTGATTTGATTTGAATAAAGTTCGTCCAGTAGCAAGCAACTCCACCGATAAGTATTAGAGTTTGATAATTTCGAGCAAAAAGAACTTTCCGTTATTTTGGGAATGTACTCTGTAACTGATTCAGCAGTTTTTGCAATTTTATAGCTAAAACATCGTTTATCATTAAAGTACTAAACAAACTATTTACAAAACGCTTTTGAACCAAGTGCGATAATTTGCCCTATGTTCTACCTTTACAGCTATTATAATAGATCATTTAAATCAAATTACAGGTTAAACAATATAATTTGTCTTATTTTAGTTTTAAGCAATCGGGAAAACTTCTGGATAAAAATCTATACACTAAATATATAGCAACTAATATATTTCTCAAGCATAGAAAATCGGCCATAAATTTTCCAGTACCCTAATGGAAATTCTAATATCAACATCTTTTACTATATACCTTATTTCCCTTAATTGATTATTTCGTTTAATCGTGCTTTTTTTAATATATTTCATTAACCGTCTATTAATAGATTAATCGATTATCAATAATAATATTAAACCTATTTGTAACCTTTCTTATTTAGAAACACGCAAGAATCCTAATAGAAATGTTGACAATGACATTTAAAAAAATAATAGAAGACTGTAGTCAGCAGCTTAGTCCGGATCTGACCGATGAGCTGATCATCAGTCCTCTTAAGTCACAATTACATTCACTTCAAAAAGAAAAAATAATTTTTATAACTCACTTGAGATTGATAAGGCATATACAATAAGATGACAATGCATAAGTTATCTTGGTGTATATGCCTAGTTTTTTTTTAAACGTCGGCGTCGTGTTTTAAATTACTTTGTGATATTTCGTGTTTTTTTTTTGCTGTAAACACATTAAACCTAACCTAAAATTTAGAGTATCTTGATACGTTCTGACCGTCAGTGGCGTCGCCAAGGGGGGAGGCCTGGGTGGACACGTGCCTCCCCTTAAATGTAGAGTGCCCACCCAAAAACAACATAAGCATTTATAAAATACTTGTGTGTCATATTAGTTCAATATTGTGTTTTTATTGCTTAGATACCAATTACATAATAGCAGGGTTCGGAGGATATATATATATATATCAAGTGATATATATATCACGATCTATATCATGATATTTATAGCTTGATATATATCCGATATATTCGATAATTTTATTTAATAAATTAAAAATGTTTTCCACCATTCCAAATATTAAACAACTCCTCAATATGCCTCTATACAACATGGTAATAACTGTATCGAACAATGCACTTCAGGTAATTTTAGACAATAGGGGAGTATTGATTCAGTTATGCCAGGACCATAAGGATGTTATCGAAAGTGACATTATAAAAATTCTCATGATGCCCAGATTGCATTAAAGGCCACTGATCTAATTACTCGCGTAGACTCAAAAACCATAGGTCTTGATACAGTTCAAATAGACTATACAACAATTTCTGTGTGTGTAGAGGTGTGGTATAACTTAGAATTGGACAGCCATTTTCAATAAAAAAAAGTTTCTTTGAAAGAAAAAAAATATGGCACTTTGGCCAATTCATTATCTAGCAAACATTACAGATTTTTGTAATGACATTTAACAACTACTCAAAAACGGAGGAGGCTTTTGAGTATCTAAACAATATTAACAGTACTTCTGTTCCATTTGTAATGTCTCTTATATCAACGTAAGCCTATTTCCACAGTACTTTTTTGGGGATTATTTTAGGCTTATTCCACCAATAACGTGGTGGAAATCGGTTCCTGTATTGGACTCAGACTGGCCAACAAGAATACTTTTTTAGAATTGTGTGAACAGTTACATATTGCAGTGGCATCTACAGCAGGGATTGAAAGGGCTTCTTTTGGTTTGGTCCAATCTTATTTACGGAATCGCTTAGGAAACCAACAAACCAGTAGACTGGTTTTCATGTTCAAGTGCATGAATCAAAATATAGACAAAAAGAAAACCAACATTGAATGAGCATGCATAGGAACCAGCCATATCTGAGGATTCTGAAGTTATTGTTCCTAATAGTAATAACATTATTGATATAAATATTTCATCAGATGAAAATTTCAATGTTGATAAAATAATTTGTTTGTTTTTTAAATATTTTTTTCTTTTTAATTAGAGTTACAAATGTTAGAATCAAAGGTTTTGCTGCTTAGAATATAGGTTTTTGTTAATGCGTTTGTGTTAAAGTAAAGTTTAGGCATAAGATAATGCTGTTTTTTTTTTATTAAATAATACAATTGTGAAAATGATATATATCAGATATATATCTGATATATACCCGATATATATATATATATACACCGGCATAATTAGGGGAACGGGCAAAATGTACACTAAGTTTGACTTCAATTTTCTCTTGAACCCTTCACTTAATTTTGATCTTTTTTTTTCTTAAATTGTAGCCTGGTTCTTTAAGAATACGTTAGAAATCATGCCGATTTTAAACAATTGGTCCTAATGTCATATACAGGGCTAAAAAGAAAGTAATGTTTTTTTGTCAATTTTTGGGACACTCTGTAGAGTGAAATTCGATATCATTCGATAACGCCAAATTGAAGATGGATCTTTCCTGAACATTTTCTTTTTTTATTCACTCTGATACCTCGAATATTAAGGATGCTACAGAGTTTTGTTTAAAATAGTGAATTGGCCTACTTTTTAAGGGTCAATGAATTTTCATTAATCTTTGATATGTTATAGAGACCATTAAATCTAAATTTTTTATGACATTAAGTTTCATTCCTGATAGTGTTACGGTTATCTATACAGAGATAAATAAACACGCTCCAATTTATGCACTAAAGCACAATGGACCAGTCTTAAGCCTGGATCAAGTGTGAATGAAGATCTTCAGAAATGAGATTTCACAAAATGGAAAACATAGAAGGGAGTTTTATTTATCCCTGTATAAGTAACGGTAACACTGTCAGGAATGAAACTTAATGCCATAAAAATTTTTAGATTTAATGGTCTCTATAACATACTAAAGATTAACGAACATTTATTGACCCTTAAAAAGTAGGCCAATGCACTATTTTTAACAAAACCCTGTAGCATCCAGGTATCAAAGTGAATAAAAAAAGAAAATGTTCAGAAAGGATCAATATTTAATTTGGCATTATCGAATGATATTGAATTTCATTCGTTCACTCTATGGAGTTGTCCCAAAAATTGACAAAAAACATTACATTCTTTTTAGCCCCGTATATGACATTAGGACCAATTTTTTAAAATCAGCAATACCTCTAGCGAATTCTGAAAGAACCAGGCTACAATCTAACAAAAAAAAAGTCAAAATCGAGTCAAGGGTTCAAGAGAAATTTGAAGTCAAACTTAGTGTAAATTTTGCCCGTTCCCCTAATTATACCGGTGTGTGTG
>MU185222.1:0-14639 GCA_016904865.1 Pissodes strobi | reverse complement strand
TTTCAAACCCTGCATAATAGTGTACTTTATACCCTTGAGGGCATAAAGTCCACTATATGGCCCGCGCGGGCATAAAGACCCGAAAAAAAAACAGTTTTTGTAGTAAGTAATATTTATTATAAAAATTACAAAATATGAAATTGAAGTATTATGTAATAACTACTTAACATTATTTAGTGGAATTCACATAAAACTGGCAATTCTGGAAAGATGCGATGATAGTTAGATTTCCTGCAGCAAACATTGATTCACTGCCAGCATCCTCGAAACCTTATTTTATGATATACTGTCCTCTAAATATGCTTCAGCAACCGACGTACTGTTCCATACACACCGTGGCGCTTCAATACGGTCATACTGGCTCCAGCCTCCGCCAGAACAGTTGCCGAATAACCACGTGGTCGTAAAGACATGTAGTCTCTTATCAGCTTCGGGTCTGTTGAAATAAGGTAACTCCTCAAAAATGTTTTTTTTTTTTTTTGATAAATTTTGGTATTAATCGATTTGTTTTCTTATTTTCTATCCAAAAGCAACATTGAAATATTATATCGATTTTTAATAAAAAATGTATATTTAATGTTTCTAATATCGGTGCAATAAGCCATAATTTTATGTCAGAAATGATGATTTAAAGACAATTTTAGCGTCAAGTAGCCATTCCCAAATGTCAAAATTGCCAAAAATTTGAACATTTTTTAATAAATGCGCATTTTAAATCGTTTTCTGATGGTGGGAACCCATATTAACTAATATTTATGTTATGGTAGTTCTAAATCATAGGCCTATTATTAAGTTTAATTATGTTGACTACCAACTAACCAAAACTGACCGAAGTTAACCGAAATTATTTCGTCCAGGCTTGCGCCTCGCGCAACCTCGTATATAAGCCAATATACGAGGCACGATACTCACACAAGCTAACCCAAACTAACCGAAATGATTTCGCCCAGGCTTGCTTTTTTTCACGCAAGTGCGTAGTAGCTTAAACGAGATGAAACTAACCAAAGCTAACCCAAGCTAACCGAAACGATTGCACCAAGGCTCGCGCGAATTAATACTTGCTTTATTCATACTTTCAAATTAATTTGTATATAAAAATTATTTTTATAATAGAAATATTACACTGCAGTTTACAAATTACTGCTAGCATGGGCGACATCTCCATTGCAATAGCCGCACTTCGAGTTCTATTGCCGGCTGTTTAGCCGTTATTATTTATTTTATAATTATTAATAATTTCATATATTTCTTATTAATCATTAAAAGCTTAGTAGGGAGCTATTACAATATTTTATATATTTTTATTTAAAAACGCAATAACTACTACTTATTACAATTACCTAATTAGAATTTGTAATTCAATCCTTTATGTGTATGGGAAAACTGGTTTGGCAAATAACATTCACCATCATGCTTATGTTTTTTATTAATTTTCGACCCCACGACCTTTTTTTTAACGATTTTAACGACTTTTGGGCGAAAATTGGGCGTTGCACCCACAAAATTTTCCAGCGAGCATTACCTCATCGGGAAGCTGCCCACCTGAACCACAGTTTATACCGTAGCCGAATAGCGCTTCAACCAATAGGAGAGCCTGGAGTTCATATTTTGCGCCTGCGCTCAATGAGTGAACGTTGTCTTTATAAATAAATCGGTATAAACTGTGCCTGAACTAAGTGCGGGCCGTACAGTGCCCACCGAGAAAAAAGATGCTAGCGACGCTGCTGACCGTTTTCAAATTGCTGCTCCAATTCGACGTGCCAGGTGATGAAATTTGTAATCAAATTGGTTTTTAACATTAAAATAAGATTGAATTGATTGTAGTCAATAATAATACAAAAGTTGATATATGCCATAGATCTTAGATACTTAAGTCAGTTCACTACTAATATCCCAATTTAAGGATAATATCCTTTGCGATTACAAACAATATTTGTACTTTTTGGTGAGGGGCAACCTATTCGACTGACGTCAATTTTAAAAATCGTTGTTGCTGTCTGTCATCGGCGGCCTACGACGTGTTCAAAAGCGACGATGATCCAATTACCGGCTTAAGATGCTGCTGATAATGATGACTTAACAAAGTCGTTCTTGTTGGTTCGGATTCCGTAGCGGCCTTTTCGGCGGAAACAGGCCGCTCACAAAAACTCGATCGAATCCTCTTCATGGAAACATGCTGCTCTCTGTAATAGACGCCTATAGGATTAAATTTGTAAAACGAAATTGTTTAAGCGGTGTTTTAAATATTAGAAACGACTCTATCGTCAACTAATAATGCGATATTTGTCAAATGTGATGCAGTTTTGCGAATAGGAAAATTTTTGAAGCGAAAACTTCTTTTGATTAGTTCAGCACACTTTTTTCTGAGTGGTGAACAGAACTGAGCGTCAGGCGCGTCAAGCTCAAAAGTAGTTAATTCGGCTAAAGTCTGCTCGAGTTAACTTCGACCAAGCGAGAGAGAGAAACACTCAGTAACAAAAGATATAGGGCATTTCATGTCTTAATTGGACCACCGTGTGCATCTTGTCAATGCATCTTGTCAGTCTATGTAATATATCAATTTAATTAATCATCTAACTAACTGCCAGATTATCAACTATATACTTAAGCATGCATTATGCCGGTTTATATCTTATGTTCACTTTTGACATACGTATTTCCATGGTGCCGTGGCTCAGATGATACAGCACTCGCTTAGCATGCGAGAGGTACCGGGATCGATGCCCGACGGCGATGCCTTCAAGAAACATTTTTTTTGTTTGATTTTATTTAGTTTTTAATATCATTTTGTTGAAGTTTTTACTTCTGTGGTACGGTTTTAAACAGACACCGTAATTTTTGTTGTTGTTAGATTTAAAACGAAATCGATTATCCGGGGCCTGATCAACCCATTCGTAGGCTTTAGGCAATATTTATTATAGGCCCTACTCGCATCACACAGTGTATTTTTACTAGGAAGGTGAAATACTAAATCAATAATGATACTTAGGTATACATGTTAATAAATAAAAAGACCGGGTAATCCTATAATCCTAATAGAATTTTCAAATTATAAGAACTAAGGAGTTGGTTGATATGCATAGTTTAAATTTGGAGGAATTTTCCATATTGTTAACATTATTAATAAATAATAATCTAACATCAAGTTTTCCCAACGTTCTTATTGCTTTCCGCATTTATCTTTTGATACTAGGATCAAACACGGAGGGGGAAAGATGATTCTCAAAATTAAAATATATTAAAATAATATGAGATCAACAATGACACAAGAAAGAACCACTGCTTTAAGTCTGCTTCTTTTTTCACTAGAAGAGGACTGTCGTCCAGGGTTGCCAACTCGCTTCTAAAGAAAATCGGGACAAACTTGCCCAAACCGCGGGACAAAGAGGCCAATTTCGGGACAAATTATTTTTACTGAAAATGTACAACAAAAACACCAATAGCGTCTCGCCGTCCCGCGACAGACAGTGGCGGGACGCGGGGCATATGCCTCGAAAATCGGGACATTCCGCGTACGGCGGGTGAGTTGGCAACCCTAGGCAGGACGCGGGGCATATGCCTCGAAAATCGGGACATTCCGCGCCCGGCGGGTGAGTTGGCAACCCGACTGTCGTCTAGAGTAGTTTAAGTCAAAAAAATCAGAGGTACCCCCATATTTGCGCGAAAAAAAGGCCCCAAGTTTCGAGTTTTGAGGTTAACTTGACCTAGAACCACAGATTATCTAGAACAGATGCGAATCGTTTAATGTTTTTCCTTTTCTTGACCTTGGCCGCTTGCGACTTCCCGTCTGAGGACCGAGCGGTAGGGCTGAAAAAGTTTGATGCACCCCAGCTACATAGTTCAACTGGCCGTAAAATGTGATGAATATATTTTGCCTCATCGGGTTTGATTTGTATAAAACAATTCTAAATATGACTATGAAAATAGATTCCTTATTTCAGAATCTATTAAAGCATGTCGATAATGTATATGTCGAGATTTAAATGTTTCAAAAACATATCTGCATCTTGACTACTGCGACAATCGCTTTTTCTAGTTATTTGTTCAAAACAAAATCAGTGAGACCATTTTTTCAGCTTTTATATTTAAGGTTGTGAAAACGGAAGTCACTTTTAGCCATATAATGTGTTTGTTCACCAAAAAAATGAAAGATGAGATAAAATATTAATTTTCCTATGGGTTTTTCATTTTTTACAACTTTTAAGGTCTTTGTTTGCATATTATATGGTGTAAAATAGTCTTCACCTAATAAATAATTTAATTACATAAAATAAAGAGAAGCCCGCACATGAAGGGTATAGACATAATTTTTTGAAAATAAGTTTTGGTAACGTTTATCTCTACAGATATTTATCAAACTCACTTACAAACACTTTTCTAGTTTAGAAATAAAGTAGATGAAACCTTCGTTGGGTGAATAATTTTATAAAATAATTGTTTTCAGAGTCGTATGGTTAGGAATGTGTGAATAAGAATGACTTGTCTAAAATTTCTACTGCATTGGAAAATCGAAGAAAAAGGTGGCATTCATGAATTTCTAAACCGTTTTTCACGAGATAACCACACGTAATTAAAAGCATTTTGAAGTGTTATATTTTCACATCGATAATCATAATCTGGGAGACTAATAGCTGCTTCTAAATTTGGAGTATTTTTGTACTTTCATCTAAAATTAGATTGGTATCACGTAGTTGAGATAGCAAAAAGTTTTGGTAAAATAGTATATTATTTTATATGGAGGAAAAGTGATACTTTTCATGGCGCGCTCGTGTTTAACAGCCCAACGGAGTGAGGCTGGTAATAGAGAGCAAGCCATGAAAAGTAACTTTTCCTCCAAATAAAATATGCTGTTTTTTCTTCAAATGTCGACAAATTAATGCAAAAACATCTCTTTTTAATAGTAATAATATCTAATTATTATTAAAGATAAATGGGTTCGCAAGGCGGCTTAGACCACGGTCGTAGGTGGCCTTGCTTAGACCGGTGTCGGTGAATATAATGTAACATAAAGCTGTCAGTGGACACTGTCAACAATAATTATTTTTTTAAATTTGCGTCTCCGATTGCGTTTTAATTCCGTATTGATAAGCAGTTATTTAGTAAGTTCGATTAAATAATAACCAATTTGTTCCTAAATTAGTGATTTTTAGAAATGCAGTCACAAATTGAGTGATAAATACAAATTGTAGTTTAATAAATCTTGATTTGTTGACGCTTATTTTGTTGTCTGTTTGTATTGTATCTAGGTTGCTATGACAACACTTTTACCTCCGCCGGCGGAAAAGTGAAAAGTAAAGCTCCGGCGGAGGAAAAACGAAACTTCACGGCCGCCTACACAGTCGAGTAATGACGGATTTACTGACGTTTGAAGAAAAAATAGTTTCCTATATGCTCTTTCAAACTGAATCGGAGTAGGGTTTACACAATTCCCACTTTGTTGTCGAATACTCCCAAACAGTCTTGAAAATTACTAAAGTAAATAAACGAACAAAACCAGGAAGAAAATTATCAAAATATGTAATATTTATGGTTTAGGACGCTTAGCAACGCGAAACATATAGCCATGAACTAGATTAAACCGGCCGCGGCACGGCGATTTAGCTCGAGTACACATAGAGCGTCTGACTATATAAGTAGGCGCCAGCCTCCTTAGGAACCAGGAAAACTTCGTCCCCCGCGTAATCAGGACCTTTCGTATCTGTTCTAGGTAATATATGCTAGAACAACTAACTTCCACTACTACTTGCCCAGGTGATATGTCCAAATAATAAAATTATAGCAGCGGACGCCGATTGCTGAATACATATTTGCCAAAGGTGGCTATTAACCATTCCAACCATCAGGATACCAACAATTTCAGCCCAGTTTTTCTAGAACAAAACTTGGAAAAGAAACTCCTCAAAAAGCCCTCTCCCGAGGAAGGAAACAGTGGCCATTCTGATGAATATTTTTTTTTACTTATTTTGTAGTTCTTTTTAACAAAATATAAAAATTAATAAAAAATTATTTGAAAATCTTATTACAAATTATTTTACAAAACAAAATTAAACCAGTCTTGACCTTCTTAATGGAAGTTTAAGCTGTCATGTTCTCTAGTTATAGTTTTTGCTTGCTGTGGCAAAATAACATGAGATTTCTCGACTGCTTCAATCCAATTTTGCACAAATTTATCTGTGCTCCTTTAATATTTAGCACGTAAAGACAATTTTGGGTGTAAACTTATAATTTTTAGTCGTGCTTTAGACTTCCAAAAGCATTTTCCACAACTACTCTTCCTCCTGGAAGACTAGTTCTTTACATGGATTAATTAACCAGGTTAATAAAGAGTAGACTGGATTCCCTAGTATACAACAAGGATTATTTTTTTCTTATGAGTCAATGTTGGTATAAAATGCTCAACGTATTTGTACAAATTTGAGTTTTTTTTAAACTTTAGCATCATGGGTACTCCCTCGTTGTTTACAGGTTGCATAGCGAAATTTGAAATAAACATGTAGGTAAGCACCAACTTAACTAATATAAAAAATATTGAATTAATTTAAATTATGAAATCTTTTTATATTTACCTATACATATTTCCAAAAACAGCCAGTAAATTATAGGATGTTCATTCATTACGATTTAAAAAGTCACTATATCCCATTTTTATTGGCAATATCAATATAGGAATATGTGTTCCATCTATAGCACCTATTATGCTAGAAATACCACAAATTTCTTCAAAACCTTTTGTTATTTCTTTGGCTTCTGCTACATTAGGAAATTTTAGGCATTCAACTTTAAATTTTACATTCACGGCTTCACAAAACTCGTATAAGCATTTATGTACTATACACATTTGTTAGTACTAAAATGATTTGCAATAAGTTTATATTCTCCATATGATGCTAATTTGTATTTTTTCTTAATGCCAGTGGCACACACACTAAAGGGAGATCCTATCGCACTCGACGAGCGATATGTGTGCGAATGATTGACACGGTTCTTGAAGAGTTGTAGGTTGCAATTAAGGGGAAACAGATGTCTTGGGAGTGAGTTCCACAGTGATGCAGTGCGCCAGACAAAGAGTCCTTGTAAACGACGTTCTAGGTGTTTCCAGTTGTGCAACGAAAGGGTGCGCTCTTGCTGTCTGTCACGACTATTACAGGCAATGCTGGGGGCGGGATGATGCGGGCCAAATCCTGGGAACATCTGCCGTAAAAATATCTGTGAAACAGGGATATCTCGGCCACATGTCTACGCCGGTGTGCCAGAATATCCAGATTTCGAATCAATTCCGGGTCGCCGACGAGACGCACAGCTCTTCTGAATGGAATCCAATAGCTTTAGGGTGTCCTTTGGTGCGGCACCCCAGATGTGTGAGCAATATTATAAGCATGGTTTTATGCGCTTTGTAGAGCAAGTCCAGCTGCTGCGGTGTATATACTTTTTGTTGGAAAATAACGCACACTTTTGCAAGGCTGATTTTGCGATGATACAGAGATGTTAACAGAGACACCCAGTAGTCTGATTGACGAGGATGAAGAAATGGTCGATCCAGCCATAATAATGTCAGAGCCCGCCGTATTGGCTTTCTTAGTAAACGAAGCTGCTTGGGTTTTTGCTACATTGAACTGGACCAAATTCCTGTCGCCCCAGGTTCGAACTGTCTCCAGATCTTGATTAATTGTTGTAATCTGCTCCTGTCTGCGGTTGATAAGTCTCAGTCGCTGGTAAAGGTTTTTCTGATCTAAATTGGGAGACAAGGGTACTGTCAGCTGCAAAACTGTAAACAGGATTATTGATTTCGCTCAGCAGGTCATTAATATAGATGAGAAACAGAGTTGGTGAAAGTATTGCGCTCTGAAACACTGCCTCATTAATGGTTAATGTGTCTGAGATGTGTCCATCAATTGCAACGTGCAAAGATCTTTTCTTAAGGAAACTGGCAAGACAGCTGCAGAGAGACGCTGGCAGTTCGAAGGACGGCAGTTCGTTGAGCAATCCGTCATACCAAACTCTAAGGAAAATTAAAGTTGAGGCGAGTTGCGGGACACCAAAAGACGATCGAGACCTGTCATACATGCTATCTTATTCGTCTTAAAAAACTGTCCGGATAGTGTCATGTTTTGACAGCTGTCAATTTAACAGTTACGGATTTACTGGGGAAAAACGAAATCCGCCATTTTCGGTTTTCACCGATAATTACAAAACCAATTGACCGATCTTAAATCTGAAGCCGGTTATCGAATACACTAAGCTTCCTCTAAAACTTTCCCCATTTAACCTTTGCTGTAGGTCTAATAGGATAGGAGCCGAAATCCCTGTATAGAGAAGCGAATCTGGGACACACTGTATAGGCAATGCTACTCATCCATTTCCCCTCCTGCCGGCCGGCCCTGCCGTCTCCCAATCAAGCGTGTGCATATTCCCCCTCATGTCGGGATCGGAATTATCGTAACGCTCAAAATTGTCGCCACTCAGCAAAGAAGTTTCACTTCAAAAGATAAAAAGAACGCTCTGCCCAGGTGCCATAAAAATATTGGCTGTCATGTTTGGTTTAGAAATTAACAAACAATTATTGTCACTCGAGCTCCGATTTCACTTAAAAAAGTTATAAATTGGCACCCTGTGCTATTTTGAAAATCGGTTCTGCAATTTTACATTTTCGCGTCGATATCAAAAATTAAGTATCATTGAAGTTTTTTTTAAGATCAAAATCATAATTATTATTATTGATATTAACATTTCTTTTTAGAAGAATGAACCGATACTTACAGTGTAATCCTTGCTACTCCGATAAGTTCGCACCTAGCCGAAAACTCTCACCGAAATTAATTAGTGAGGGCAACGAAGCGTTGAGATGCACCGATCTCGGTAGCCGCTCTTTCACAATGAAGTTGTGCGCGATTTGATTTTTTTCCGGCGGCCGCAACTACCGATTTCTTTCTAGTTTAGGCCGTGTGGAACTAACTCAGCGAAGATATGCGTTTGATGAATTAACACATTTTTTTTTTGGATCGATCTGCATCAATTTGTGGTTTAGACGCGAGGTGTTTTGTTATTTGATGCGTTCTGAGAATCAACTCACTGGCATTGGTATGTTGATAATGCATTAGATGAAGTTGTACGAAAACTTATAATTAGGTGGAACTATTATTAATTTAGACAAAGTTTATTAAATAAAAATAGTTAATGAGTTAATAATATCTCCTATAAAAACTGGTCATTATATTGCTAAAATCGAAAATATGTTTATAGAAAATTTCAGTGAAAAATCCGAGAAATAACAAGTTGGAACAGAGTTTAAAAACCCCCCAAAATGCAATACGGATACGAAGTTTGTTAAATTGATAAAACCGATATAAAATTAAGTATTTTCAAAAAATTGTAAAACAAACATATCCACGTATGTGCCTATTATGTATTAATTTAGTAATAAATTACTTTTTAAATACACGCTAAATTAATTTTTTTCTTAATGGGCGTCACTACGTACTATACCTGGTCACGTTGACCAATCAGCAATCTTATCTCAACTACTTTTTTATTTTTTCTTCTTTAGTCAGTTTTGATCTTGGGCTTATTTTTGCACACTCTAATAGCTGAGCTAGCTACTAGTACAGTCATTTGTGTAGACAGAAACAGAACAATATTGAAAACTCCTTGATTTAACTATTGTTATATCTACCTATGTATAGTATTTATAGATTTATCATATTATTACCAATTCAAATTCTTTTTGTTTTTGTTTTATTAATTTTGGAGCATATTATATAGACTGAAGTTAAACTATACTTATTACATGTAAACAATGCATATGACTGGGGATAATTTTGATTTAAAACATGGTTTTAAATAAATCTTAGTTATTTTATTTACATATGTCGGATTTTTGTTGGCTTTAGCTTGCATATTGGGGTCATTACAGAAATAAATAACTTATGGTATTTCTACAAACGATAATTATTTTAAGATAATATCAATTAGGGCAAACAGCCATTTATGCAAATTTACCTTATAAATACGATTAATTATTTTAAGTATTACCTATATTCAAATTGCAATGCGATTTGTACCGGGTGGCCAACTAAGGATGGACGTCGGCCATAACTGGGTAACCGTTAGTCATATAACTATATACCATATAAAAAGGGCCTTTTCTCCAAAAATATGAATGTAAAGATATATTATAAATATTACCATCGTAAAAACTAGAAAATTTGTGACTTTTTTTATTTAAAGTATTTTGCTATATCTCATAAGGCATAACTCCGGTATGAGTCAACAGAATTGAACAAACTAGGTCACGTTTAAAAGAGCTTTTATTGCCTAATAATGTGCTGCATAAAAATTATTGGAATAGATTTCGACGTTATCGCTAGAGGGCGCTCTATATCATTGCAACAGGCTATGTCTCTTTTTTACATTGTGGAATAGAGGACGAAATTCCGAAATTCCCTAAAATTCTACGCAAACATTAACTTTCTATCTTTTTTCTAACCGGAGATATCATTAAAATAAATATTAGGTGGCTGGATTATGCAACGTCTCCGCAATTTAAGAGGATACTCTATGTTACATAAATTGTTATTGACTTCTAAGACATTAAATGAAAAATGGTAGTTCCAATATATTGATAAAAACCGCAATTGTCCTTAACACTGCCAATGTATGCACAATAAAAGAGTAAAATATGTAAATAATCGTTTCCTCATTCACCAAATAAAAAAAACTAGTAGGCTGTGAAAACAAAACTGGAAACAATACGTCAAAGAATTTAAACATTTTAGTTTTATGTCAGTGTCATTTAGTTGCTACTTTCGTGTTTTCTTGTTCATATTTTTATTACTAAAACAGAGTTTTATCCACAATACCGAAACAGAATATTTGCACTCGACGCGCGTTTCGCTAACCATGTTAGCATCATCAGGAGATGATTAAAACTAAAATTAAAATTTACCTAACTCCCTTTTATACTACTGTTTGCTTAATCAAGCGGAACTTAACAGAACCAATCCTGGGATCCCGCTAGTCACGCTTGATCAACCAATACAATGGACTATACGGAATAGGCCCTTTATCTCTATTTAAACTATTCTTACATTTAATAATTTCCATACTTTCATATGCGTCTAATAATCTCCTATCAGTTATATTATGAATTAATTTTAAATTTTTAATTGTTATTCTATGATTATTATCAAAAGCATGCTCGGCAACACTTACCAACAACTTGAAGGTACGGCAATGGGCAACTGTTTATCGCCGTTCTTAGCTAACCTTTTCATGAGTAAATTTGAAAATGAAATGAGGGAGGAGTTCGAATATTTTCCAAGGGTATGGTACAGGTATGTGGATGACATTTTCGCGATTTTCGACACAAAAACCGCTAATGTTGAAGATTTTGTAACAAAACTAAACAACCGTTTCCCCACCATTAAATTTACTTATGAAGTCGAGAACAATGGCCAGCTACCATTTTTGGATACTTTAGTGATTAGGAACGATAATAACACACTAGAATTTGATATTTATAGAAAAAATACTGCCACTAACCGATATATTCCTAATGACTCCTTCCACTGCGACCAACATAAAATGGCCAGCTTTCATTTTTTAGTACACCGTTTGGTTAACTTTCCTCTTAGCAGAGAAAGATTTAATAATGAAAAGGAAACGATTAGGAATATAGCGAAAGTTAATGGTTTTAATACTAACTTAATAAATAAACTAATTAATAGGCATTTGTTTAGAAAGACCATTCGTGATTCCACTTCTTTCGTTAATCAGGATGAAAATACAAAATACGTTTCGATACCGTATAATCCTCAGTATACCAGAGGACTCCAAAAAGTTTTTAAGGAAGTAGGTTTAAAATTAGTATATCAGACTCAGTTCAATATTAAGAAATTATTAGGTGGTCCAAAGGACAAAATTGAAATATTGGAAAGAAGTGGAATATATGAAATTGGATGTATGGATTGTAACCAAAAATATGTTGGGCAAACTAGAAGATTTATACAGACTAGATTCAAAGAACATTTAGCTCATTTAAAGTATGGTAGAACAGAAAAATCAAGTGTTGGCGAGCATGCTTTTGATAATAATCATAGAATAACAATTAAAAATTTAAAATTAATTCATAATATAACTGATAGGAGATTATTAGACGCATATGAAAGTATGGAAATTATTAAATGTAAGAATAGTTTAAATAGAGATAAAGGGCCTATTCCGTATAGTCCATTGTATTGGTTGATCAAGCGTGACTAGCGGGATCCCAGGATTGGTTCTGTTAAGTTCCGCTTGATTAAGCAGACAGTAGTATAAAAGGGAGTTAGGTAAATTTTAATTGTAGTTTTAATCATCTCCTGATGATGCTAACATGGTTAGCGAAACGCGCGTCGAGTGCAAATATTCTGTTTCGGTATTGTGGATAAAACTCTGTTTTAGTGCATGTTGCCGAAGGTTCCAAACCCCAACGTAGTTGAGATGGCTTCACGGTCAGCGGAACTTAACCTTTATCGTAAGTTTTCTACTAAGATTAGGCTAGTGAGTGCAGATATTTGGTTTCTAAAGTCTTGTAAAAAATTTAATGTTTTCCCAAATTTTATTAAAATTGTTTTACCTAAATCTTCTCCTGTTACAGAAAAAGTACACTCTTTTGCCAGACAAAAGTGGTTGGATTTAGAAATCAAAAATTTGTACAGTAAACGAAGTATGTTTGAATTAGAAGCATACAGACTTTATAAGAAACTAACATATAGATTAACAAATATTGAACATGAAGAATGGTACGAGTTCCAGAGAAAATTGTTTTTAGTAATTGATACAAAATACATCAAGAAAATGTCATCCGTCAATAAAAAACTTAAGAAACTCAGGAAAATGAAACCTAAGTCTGATAGTTCTCAGGAAGTCGTAAACATTGTAGAAAACCTATCTTCTCAATCTTTTGATAAAGCTGAATTGGATCTTTTAAACAAGGGTCTGAATTTTGCATTGCCTCCACTAAAGGATAACTTACTTGATATTGTAGGTAATATAGAAAGCTCTATTCAACATCTTCCTGACTCTACTAAAGGATATGTTAGAGAAGCATGCAGAAATCAGATCTCAAAAAATGTAATTAATAATAGTGTTAACTCTCGACCTGGAAAAGGAAAGAGTTTAATCAAGAGATTGAAGGAGAAAGATGTTTGCTCGTGTCGCGTTAATTTAATTTTTCCAAAATGTTGTATACAAACGAAGAATTATTTGACATGGTTGGCGTTTATTTTGAATTCATGAGAAATGCTACAATAATTGCTGCCCGGGTTTATGCTCAGCAATACCCTGACCGACGTCACCCTAGTAGAAAATTTTTTCTTCGGGTCATCAATCATTTTTTTTTTTCTATGGCAGTGAAAAAAAACCACACTAAAGGTAGATCCTATGGCGCTCGACGAGCGGTGTGTGTGCGAAGATGTTGATTGACACGGTTCTTGAATATTTGTAGGTTGTAATTAGTGGGAAACAGATGTCCTGGAAGTGAGTTCCACAGTGATGCAGTGCGCCAGACAAAGGAGTTCTGGTAAAGCGATGTTCTAGGTGTTTCTAGTTGTACGACGAACTGGTGCGCTCCTGCCGTCTGTCGGGACCGCCTGACAGGAGTTGCCAGGGGCGGGATTATGCTGGCCAAATCCTGGGAACATCTGCCGTGAAAGTATCTGTAAAACAGAGACATCTCGGCCACATGTCTGCGATGTTCCAGACTATCCACATTCCGGGTCAACTCCGGATCGCCGACGAGACGCACAGCCCTCTTCTGAATGGAATCCAGCAGCTTTAGGGTATGCTTTGGTGCGGCACCCCAGATATGTGAGCAATATTCTAAGCACGGTCTTATTTGCGCTTTGTACAGCAAGAGCAACTACTGCGGTGTATAGAGTTTTTTGTTGCGAAATAGGGCACCAAGCTTCTGGGAGGCTGATTTTGCGATGTTAGCAACATGGTCATGCCATGACATATTGCTGTTGACCGAGACACCCAGCAGCCCGATTGACGAGGATGAAGGAATGGTCGATCCTGCCATAATGATGTCAGGGCCCGCTGTATTGGCCCTCTTAGTAAACGTTGCTGCTTGGGTCTTTGCTGCATTGAACTGGACCAAATTTCGATCGCCCCAAGTTTGAACTTTCTCCAGGTCTTGATTAATTGCTGTAATCTGCTCCTGTCTGCGGTGATGAGTCTCAGTCGCTGGTAAGGGTTTTTCTGATCTAAAGTGGGAGACAAGGGTACTGTCATCTGCAAAACTGTAAACAGGATTATTCGTTTCGATCAGCAGGTCATTAATATAGATGAGGATCAGAGTTGGTGAAAGTATTGCGCCCTGAGGCACGCCCGCGTTGATGGTGAATGTGTCCGAGATGTGTCCATCGACTGCAACGTGTAGGGATCGGTTCTTAAGGAAACTGGCCAGCCAGCTGCAGAGAGAGGCGGGCAGTCCCAAGGACGGCAGTTTGTTGAGCAGTCCGTCATGCCAAACTCTGTCGAATGCCTTTGAAATATCCAACGCAATCGCTCGAGACTCTCCGTAGTTTTCAATTGCCCTACTCCATATATGAGTGCCATAGGCCAATATATCTCCTGTCGATCTCTCTTTGCGAAAGCCGTAT
>MU185221.1:101135-162368 GCA_016904865.1 Pissodes strobi | reverse complement strand
TATTTTTACGCCATACCTCTTGACCAGAAACAAAATTGACCGGACGTCTTCGAAGATTGTATTGGTGTCGATTTCTTGACTGTGCCGACCCAATTTTCTTATGAATTTTCTCAAAGAGCTGTTTAAAAGTTTCGATTCGTTTTCGAATGTAATTTTGACTGTCCGTCTCGGCCGATGGAATGCCTTCGGTATAATCTTGCCCAAAAAGTTTATGTTCCCGCCCAAAGTTCACTAGATAGGGAGTATAACCAGTAGTTTCGTGACGTGATGTTCGAATAGCACAACCAATAGATGGAAGATTATCTTCCCAAGTTCGATGATCGTTTTGGTTGACATAAGATCGCAACATGCTTTTGACGACTCTATTGACACGTTCGGTATGATCAGCACGAGGATAATAAGATGCAGTATAGAAAATTTTGACCTTATACTTGTCACAAAGAGATTGGAATTCTTTTGATTTCATCTGAGTACCATTATCACAAGTTAGATACTGTGGAGCCCCATAAACCAAGAAAATGCCCTGTTCTATATTTTTGACTAACGTTTTCGCTGTAGCAGAACGGCAAGGAAAGAGAACGACATATTTACTGAAGTAGTCGGTAACTACCAAGATGTGAGTATTGCCCTGTTTTGAACGAGGTAATGGTCCTACAAAATCTAGACTGATGGACTGCCAAGGTTCCCGAATATCGGGTCGATTGCCCATTAAACCTGCTGGTGCTTTTTGCTCCACCTTACTTTGAGCACAAATATGACAGGATCGGACATACTTAGCAACATCTGCTCTCATCTTAGGCCAATAGTAACGTTCAGCTATTTTCCAAAATGTTTTAAAAATTCCAACATGACCTGAAGTTGGAAGATCATGACGGAACCAGGACTTCTTTTCGATGATCTTTTGGCAAAACTATTTTCCAAGAACTGGACTGATCAGGGAAGTTGGGACTGGTGGTCTTAACAAATTTAAAAAGATTACCACCTTCAACTCTCCAACAAGGAAATTTATCTGATTGTTCTTCCAGCTTTTTCAACATATCGACATACCACTTATCAGAAGTGTTGGAGTAAGAAGGTAACGGATCCTCCACGGCTGCGATATCTTCTGTCAAAACTGGTACAGACCTAGATAGAAAATCTGGCACTATATGCTCTTTGCCTTTTCGATGGATTAGTTGAAAATCATAAGGTTGTAAACGAAGTGCCCAACGACCAAGTCGACCCTGCGGATCCTTTAAATTATGTAACCACAATAGTGAATGATGGTCTGTGATTACCTTAAAATGAACTCCCTCCAAATAATGCCTAAGTTTTTCCACACTCCAAATCACTGCAAGACACTCCTTTTCCGTGACTGTCAACTTCATTTCCTGCCTAGTAAGGGAACGCGAAAGATAAGCAATTACCTTTTCCCCATCATCGAATTGCTGGGTTAGAACAGCGCCTAAGCCATAAGAAGAAGCGTCAGTTTGAAGGGTAAACATGCGATTAAAATCAGGACAGGACAAGACTGGAGCGGTAACAAGAGCTTCTTTAATTGACCTAAAGGATTCCTGACAATCTGGAGTCCATTCCCATTTTATGTTCTTTTTGGTAAGCCGAGTAATAGGGGCAATAACGGAAGAAAAGTTAGGAACGAATCGTCTGTACCAGGAAGCGGTTCCAATAAAACGTCGGATCTCAGTCACATTCTTTGGTGGTGATATATTAATAATAGCCTGCACTTTTTCTGGATCGGGCCTCAATCCTTTAGAATCCACAACATAACCAAGATATTTTAGCTGGGGTTTGCAAAAGTGACATTTCTCTTGAGAAACCTTTAGTCCGGCTTCTTCTAAACGATCAAACACAAGACCTAATATCCTCAAATGGTCTGAAAAAGTCTTGGAAATAATAATGATGTCATCTAAATAGACCATGACGTTGTTTTCTAAGTCAACACCTAAGACACGATCGATGATACGTTGCCAGGTAGCAGGCGCGTTGGTTAAACCGAAAGGCATGCGCAGAAAATGGAAGAGGTTTCGACCTGGAACAGTGAATGCTGTAATCTCACGGGAAGACTCATCAAGAGGTACCTGCCAGAATGCTGATTTTATATCAATGGAGCTGATATAACGTGCGTCGCGGAGACGGTCTAAAATGGCTGAAATATAGGGAATGGGAAAGCTGTCCTTTTTAGTAATAGAATTGACCTTTCTAAAATCGATGCAAAAGCGATAATCATTGTCTTTCTTGCGTACTAAACATACAGGACTAGACCAGGGACTTTTCGATGGTTCTATTACACCTAGCCTTAACATTTCATCTATTTCCTTATCTATAATCGCCTGCTTGAACGGAGAGACAGGGTAATAACGCTGTTTAATAGGTCTTGAGCCAGGTTCTAATTCGATTACATGCTCAGCTACTTTACAGTAACCAAGACCAGTACCCATTAAAGAAAATTTCTCCTTTACCAGCGAATCAAGAGCGGATCTTTCAGAAACAGACAAAGAATCACCATCCACAATACTACAGATTTCAGGAAATTTATCTGAAAAATGCCAAACATTTTGTCTCAGATCAGGTACAATGTCCATGGCTTTCCAAAAATCGATACCTAAAATAAATCTATGAGCTAACTCTGGAAGTACTAAAATGTCTATTATACGTGTCCTATCTAACAAGGTTACAGGTGTCTGAAAATAACCTATACTTGAACAGGTCTGGCCATTAGCAACAGTACATGTGGTCTGATTTTTAATAAGTTTTAAACCTAATCCCTGCAAAATTTCTAAACCAGGTTGACCAACAATAGTCCGAGTAGCTCCGGAATCTAGTAAGCCTAAAATAGGGTGACCCAAAACAGAAATCTCCAAATATGGGCGCTCATCGCCGTGCGCATGTGCAATAATAAAGTCCAAAAAATTCTTATTAGGAAAACTAATGTCATTGGTCGGTGGAGTGGAAATAACAGGAGAGGTCTGCCGACCTAACGACTCTCCCGAATACCGTTTCCCGAACCGGAACACTTTGGACAATTTCTAGTAGTCACATCTGGAGTACCACAACGATAGCAATGGATCTTCTTACTGCTAGGGCATTGCCGATTTAAATGGCCTGTCTGGTTGCAGTTCCAACAAGTAACTGGACGTCTAGAAAAAGATTGTATTTCTGCTGGTGCTCGTGCTGCGGGTAATGCAACTACATCAATGGGCGGTGGATGATCACTATATAAGCTAGAAGTAGATGCGTCCGAAGCCAAGAAAGCAAAATCAGGTTCGACAAAATTTTGTCGCCTCCTAGATGGTGGAATATAATGATCAGCTCGGTACTTTTTAGCTTCAAGCTTAAGGCACTCAGTCTCTAGCTCCTCCAATGAATTAACAACAGGAAGCTGAGTTGTGTAAAATGGGGACAAATTCCTAGAAATGATATCCAGCTGAACATCGTCAGACATACCTCCATAACGCCTAAACAAAGCACTCATACTAGACAAATAATCAACGATACTCTCAGACTGGTCTTGCGTTCTTTCCAAAATTTCTTTAAATAACCTAGCTTTATAATCAGGTGGTTCGAAATGTCTACACAGGAGATCAGATAAACTTTTCCAGTTAACAAACCTAGCTCGATTAGCACGGAACCAATTCAAGGCTCTGCCAGAAAACAAATCTATCGCTGACTCAAATAATTCCTGTTCAGATATACCCCTAGCAATACGTAACTCAGAAACTCTTTCTAAAAAGTTGTGAACTGAAAGTTGTTTACAGTCACCTGAGAATTTAAGATTCCATTTTTCAACACGAGTTTTAAAATTACTAGAGTGACATGAACGAATTTTAGTTGGCGTGGAATTAGTTGGTGGTTTATTAGAATTTAAACTAGAAACAGAAGAGTCAGAATCTGATTCGTCTAACTGCGTTTTACTTAACAAAGCACTCAAATCTTTATCCGATTTCAACAGTGAATCTAAATTATCTAAAGCAGATAATATTTCTAGCAAAGAATCAGATCTAATTTTTAACTGTTCTTCTTTAAGATTAGCGGTAGGTATTCGATTAATTCGATTCAACAAGTGAACGAGACGTGATTGAATACGTTCAAAATTAGCTTTAGACTTAGTGTCTCCTGCTAAACTTTCTACTGAAGTTTGGAGATCTTTTAATGTTGTTAAAATATATTCGATTTCACTGTCAAATTTAAACTTATATGGTGGATAATTTAGAGGTTTGCCTTTCTTTTCTAATTGTAAAACTGGACGTAAAGCTGCTCTTAATTGTTCAACAGTTTTTGAATCATCAGCTGGTAAACCACGAATACTAAGTTCATAGACAAGCATCTCTTTCCTAAGATAATTAACTATCATATTGTAATCCATCTTTACTGACTCAATAAGATAACAAAAGATAACAAAATTATAAACGAATAAAGAAAATTAGCAGGTAAATATAAATCAGCATAAAAATAAAGGTAGCTGTCCTCTTCGGAGAGCTCAATATGTAAATCAATGCGCAATATAAAAATATCAACAAAAAAATATAAATCACCTAGTAAGCAATCAAATAATAACAATGCTGGATAAATATTAAATCACTAGTTATCAAAATAATATGCAACAATAATACACAATGCTACCAATCAATGAAAATCACCTGGAAAATAAATCTAATAAGGCATACAGGACATAAATTAGAACAAATTTGCAATTTATCAAGAAAAGGTCTCTCAAAAAAAGATTGCCAAATTTGCAATTTGGTAAAGAATAGGTCTCCTCAAAAAAAAATTGCCCTTTGAGTTGGGCGCCAAATTTGCAACACGTTTTTTTTTAAGATTGAACCCCAAAATTTTTTTTTCCCCAATTAATTAAAAAAATTGAACCTAGCCCCGGAGAGTCGCGTTACAAAGCCCGGCCCCTGTCGTGGGGTCGTTTGAGCGCCACCCGTTCTAGCCAGCTAAACGGAAAAAGCTCGGCAGGTGTTGTACCGAGTGGCTAGATTCGCTCATAAAATTAACCGGTTCCCAATTTCGAACTATCAAAAAAAATAAAAGAGAATAATTATGGCACTATAATCAACTAACTTAACCTATCAAAAAAAACACAATCTAAAAATTTAATGGACACTATATTTGCTACTAAATTCTTTTTTTTTGCAAACACAGCAACAATCTATCCGGAGAAAATGGTTATATTAAAAAAGGTGGTTGAGTAGACAAAAGAATGTTAAATGACTTAAAGTAATTAATAAAATAAACTGAGTACAATATGAAGATTGTACGTACAGAGACCAATTCAGTTGGAAAACCTCAGTTCTATATGCCTTATCACTAAAGGCACTAAACTCTACTTATCAAAGTGATCACTTGGCGCAGACTAAGCTTCTTACAACTAGGTATGCGTGCGCTAATAGCTGCACTGATGGTGATAATAGGCCGCAATGAGCGGACGCCATGATTAGATCAAAAAAAAAACTTGAGAAGTTAATAAAAGCAACAGATCAGATTAAAACTATGGTTAGCTTGATTCATATGATAAAAAGATAAAATTCAGGGCAGTTATATCTGCCGACTAATTAATGAAATGAAAAATTAATGAAAAGAATGAAGTTATCCAGCCGCTTGACTTTTAAAATGAGAAAACAACTCAAAGCAATAAGATTAACTGGTCCGATAAACCAGTGAATAAATGTAAATTAAATTAATTAAAATCAATGAGCTACCTCAATTCAATGTTCGATTTATATCAATAAAAGCAAACGGAGAGTAAACAAAAGACACAAAACTTATACCCAAATCCCGTCGTCGAACTCTGTGCAGGAACCACCAGTTAAGGCCCTTCGTCAGCCTTCCAGGGAAAAAAGTTGTGGACCTGCTTCCGGCCTTTTAGAGAACAAGTTGCAGTTCTTTAATTAAAGTTCGGGCCCAGCAGAAGAAATTGGTTCGTCAAGTAAACTTCTGCCCAGCAGAAGAAGTTCTGGCCCAGCAAAAGAAGTTCTGGCCCAGCAAAAGAAGTTCTAGCCCAGCAGAAGAAATTGGTTCACCAGGTAAACTACTGGCCCAGCAGAAGGAATTGCAGTTCTCCAAATAAACTCTGGCCCAGCAGAAGGAGTTGGTTGATCAAGTAAATTTCTGCCCAGTAGAAGAACTTGCAGTCCTCCAAATAAACTCTGGCCCAGCAGAAGGACCCTGAAATAATCCAGTACGCATTAAATTAAGCCCCCTTACTTTAATAAAAATCATAGACCCCCTCCCTCTTTGCATAGATATGTCTTCTTTATAAAACAAATTTTCCCAGACAAAAAAAACCCATGGACTTGCAGTGCAATAAAGCAAATAAAAGATACATTAAGGTTCAGGTAACTTGAATATAAAAAGATAGGTATGAATCACCCCTAAAAGAATATATAACTTCCCCATATGATCAAAATTAAAGTTGCATTAAAATAAAAATTCGGATCAGGTAAAACGGAGTAGATAAGATAACACATGGGAAAAGCAAATGGCGTTATGTGCACAAAAAAAAAGGTAGAAAGCAGTCAATTTCATTAATTTAGGCAAAAATGGTAGCGATATTTACCTCAGATTCGGACTTGAGGGTATATTAGAGGAGATTCGACGGTCTCGGTCTTATGGGACGAACGTGGAAGCCGCTATAAATAATGGAAATAAAAAAAATTTAGTAAAATGGCGGTCAAGTGCTCCATAGGCCACAGAAAAAGGAATCCAGAGAAAATGCTTACCTAGTACAGCTTGTAGAGCCCGAATAATCGGTCGTGTCAAAACACAAACAGAAACGCACGAAAAATCCCCTCAAAAGGGTTGTATTATTTCACAATACGCAAAACGTGCAATTTCTCGCTATACTGGCAAACGTTTCCCAGGCGAGCAAAGACCTCCTTCCCTCTTCCGTCAATTTGCCTTAAATTAAATACGGCGACACAAGTAGTCATGGGCTGAAAACTTAACGAGTGTTTCGATACAAGGAATAATTCTAAGAAAATAAACGCCTTAATTCTCGCTTATTATGGTGATAAATGACGGCGGAAGCCACGAGTAGTGAGCTAAAATTACATTCTTCCAGAAAGGCTAGGAAATGCTCTGACAGAAATAATAAACCTTCAGAAATCTAAACCGAGAATGAAAAACGCGCGATACCTAGCCCATTCCTATTATTTTGCAAAAACCTTACAAAAAACTGGTCCGCTGTACCGAACGAGAAATATATTTAAAGCAGAGGTCCAAAAACGATCTCCGGAACATCAACCTAGGGTTCTCAAAAGGTAATAGAATATTCAAACTGAAATTAAATTATGGTTCAATAAGTCAAATGCAACGTATTTGCAGGCTAACTGAATTCTTTAAAAATATAAATCGACAAATCAAGCCAAGTTAACTTAATAATAAGGTACATACATCGCTTATCAACTAAAATAGATAATCACAATCGATTCTAAAAGCTAATACGAATATATAGCTAATCTATACTTAAAATATAGGTAATTTTACATTGAGAAAAGAGGCAATTTCAAGCGACTTATTAAATTCAGAATTAATAAACCGATGAGTGCAAAATACAGCATAGATTTTTCCCTAAATGCGGCATATAAATGAAATTTTAAAATTGGCAAAATCGAACTGTTACAGTATTTTTTATTGTTTTTATTAGGCGAGAGTTCAAGTTGTAAATATCACGAGTGTTTTTATTATTAAGATTGTCTATAACATCCCTAACCCCATTAAATAATACCTCTATAAAATGAAATTTAGTACTTAGGTTTATCTATTTTCATCCTTGCCATATAGTCATTTGTACTGATTTGCGATGATGCAATGTTTTTTATTAAGTTAGGAGCAATGTTTAAAAAATATTGGCGTAACACCCTATCGGGTGTTACGCCACAACTTACAGAATTATCTTTATGTTTATTTCTATATTTGTTTATGACCCTCCACATTCCTTTAGCATTATTACCAGTTGATTTTATGTACCTTTCATTTGCTTTAATCTTTTCAGTTTTAATTGTGTCTTTATATAGTTTACGGTAGTTTTTATATTACTGAGTTGTTTGCTCATTGGGAAACTGTCTCTCCATCTCACCCAGAAAGTGCAGATGGTCCCGCATTTGCCCCAATTTGGCCTTAAAAAAGGAAATATTAAAACTCTGGTCAGAGCGAACATTATAACACTTTTCAGGAAAGGAATCCAAGAAACAGTTTTCCAATTTTGTAAGAAATATGTGCATTTTCGTATTTATGTCAAGAAATTGGTGATTTACAAAGTCAAATGAAAGTTGCTCTATAGCATTATGAAAAAGAAATAGCCCTTTTTTTGTTATAGGCCTACAACGTTGTTGTTTCATTACTAATACTATTTTTAGACAATGGCAGTGGTAGTTCAATTTCTATAAGTTGGGCCATGTGATCCGACAATTCCATTTCCAAACACCCAGATGTAGAAACCCCCACATTGGAAGTCACAAATACATTATCTAAACATGCACCCTTTCTTGTTGGTTGAAAAATAGTACGTTTTAAATCAAAGATCTCAAGGACATCGCAGAGTTTTTTTGAATCATTAGAGTATTTACAGAAGTGTACATTAAAGTCGCCTGCAATAACCAATTTCTTACTCCTATTGAGCCCCTTCAAAGTGTCATCCATAATGTCTAAAAATGTGTCAAACTGGCCAGAGGGGGATCTATAAATTACTAAAATATAAAGGTTAAAATCATTAATATATACACAGGAACATTCAAAACATTTTTCTACCATACTAACATTTAAAAAATCTGCTTTTACCCTAAGAGACTGTCTAATGTAGATAGCTGTACCTCCTCGACTATAGTTTTCCCTACAATAAGATTGTAGTGGGAAATTTGACGAGTTTCAATCTCATCCTTCTTCAATGAGTGCTTGGTAAGACACACCATATCAATTTTCTTATCCACAAGTTGTGCTTCCAACATTGGTATTTTGTGTCTTAAAGAGCATACATTTAGGTGTAGGACTTTCAGTGCCTTCTTAGGGTGCTGCCTTGGTTGGTGCTCAGGTTTCCTTGAAGAGGAATTTTTGTGGGAACCATCCTCTGGCGTTGAATATTCAAAAAATAATTGACGATTACTCCTTTAGGCCATAGATTTGCATTTAGGTATTTTTCTCTTGCTGAACCAGGAACAGTCAACTTGGAAGAACTTTGATATTTATCCCTCCTTGTTATTATTTTTTCACATTTAGTTTTTTCTGCAAGGCCCTTTTTTGACAAATAGGAAACAACATTTTCTGCACTCACCTTTGGATCTAGACCCGACAAGAAAAGAAAGGACATTTTTTCTGCTGCCATCATCGTCACAGATTCCCTTTATTGGTGTAGGGCGGTTTGTTGGTAAGTGATTTTTCTTTCGAGTCACCAGGGTCCAGGGCTCGCTCTCATTTGGATTTTTCGAAGAAGTCGATTGAGGATCACTTTCTTTTGGATTTTCATTATGGTTGTGCACAATTTCGCACTTTTGGCTGCTATGGAGGCTGCTACCTTCCCTTTGTTGGCCTGTAGCGGTATTCAGGACCTCTTTTGATAGTACTTGCCTTGTTGTAACTGCATTTCTCTGGAATGATGCTTGAGTTTTTTCTATAGTTGTATGCTGCCGGGTTGCCTTTATTGCCATACTAGGAGGTTCAGGGAGCTCAGTTGCTTGGTTTTCGTTTTGTGGGGCTTCATTAAATTGCGCCTTTTGTTTGGGAATTGAGCATGAAAGATTTACAATTTTCGATTCCATTGAGGTTATTTTTGGCCGCAACCATTGTAATTCTTCACTGAATCTCTCGTTTTGAGCTAGTAATTTGTTAATTGTACCCAATAAAGTTTCTAATTCGATGTTCGAATTTACTGACCCAGATTTTGGAGCCTTAACCTCACTTATGCACGTCGGGCAATTTACAGGTTGTAGAGTTTTATTCCCCGATAGAATGGACTATTCAGTTATTCACTGCTATGTGGAAAATCTGGTCTGAGTAAATCTTTACGGATATTATATTCCTGGTCAGTAGAAGTAAATGGATAATGTTTTCTACACTTATCAATGTCCAATAGAATTTTGTAAATATAACACCCCGGCAAGGTCATAATTTTGCTATCCCTAAATCGATTTCGGCATGATGCTCGCGGGGCAAGCCTGTGGATTATTCGGATACATCTTTTTTGAGTCCTAAATATCCGAATGCTTAAGCGATGACCACCCCAGAACTATACAGCATAGGTCATTTTGGAATGGAAGTAGCCATAATACACACACTTTAGAATTTTTATGGAAATTATCTCTCTCACACATCTAATACTGTAACATATAGAACTTAATTTTAGGTTAAGGTTTCTTAAATGAGTGCTGAAAGTCAATTTAGAGTCTACAATGAGACCCAATATTTTAGTTTCACAAATTGTATCTAAAGGATATTGAAAAGGCATAGTACTCACAGAAACATATTTACCTTCAAACAGGACAATGTTGGATTTACCCACGTTCAATATTAACCTACTTACCTCAAACCACTTCTTCATTTCGGTCACAGCAGTCTCTATCTTAATAGTAAGTCCTTGTGCAGTCCTATCACTAAGTATACACGTAGTATCATCAGCATACATGATCATTTTTCCCGAAACATATTTTGACCCCTGAGGTACCCCAGACACAACAGTACGATGTGAAGAATCCGATGTATCCTTCCCATCAGAAATCCTGACATACTGCTTCCGTCCCGAAGGATAGGAGCTGAACAGGTTCAATACCACACCCCTCACACCATATCGTTCCAACTTAGCTAGAAGTATGTTATGGTCAACCATATCAAAGGCCTTGGATATAGGTCACATACAACTGCGGCACATTTTTCGCCCCCATTTCTGCTTGCATATATCTCTCTTAAGATGTCATGTATTGCACTTTCAGTTGAACGATCTCTAGTGAAACCGTGCTGAGACGTAGTTAGCAAATTGTTAGTGGTTACGAAGTTGAACAATCTGCAGTAAATAGCCCTCTCAGTTATTTTGTTTATAATTGACGATACGGAGATGGGACGATACTTAAAAACACTGAGTTGGGATCCCTTTTTAAATACAGGAATTATCTTAGTTATTTTAAATTGAATGAATGAATGAATATATTACATGATTTACAAATGAATTTGTTTACACAAGTCGGTAAAAAAAAACCTAAAACATAATAAAATGATAATAGTTATAGGTACAAATAAGATTTAAAACACACATGTTGTTACAATATGACATTATGAGATCATGGAATCACCTATGTTGGGGTTTGGAACCTTCGGCAACATGCACTAAAACTGAGCTTTATCCTCAATACCGAAACAGAATTTTTGCACTCGACGCGCGTTTCGCTAACCATGTTAGCATCATCAGGAGATGATTAAAACTCGTTTTAATCATCTTCTGATGATGCTAACATGGTTAGCGAAACGCGCGTCGAGGGCAAAAATTCTGTTTCGGTATTGTGGATAAAGCTCAGTTTTAGATCATGGAATGTTCATAGATAAGAAAAGTCACATGGACAAAACTTCAGAAACATAAAATGTACAAAACTAAAAATCCAACACTTCACATTTACATAGATAAAATTGTCACACAAAAAACAGATACAAAAAGTGTTCATAATGTATGTACTGTACTTACATGTACACAGATAAAATGTGTTTCCCAAGATTCAAAAGTCAACTAATCTATAAGGGTTTGTTTATGACTCTAATCCATGAGAGGTGCATCCATATACTCAGAGACACTGTAAAAGGCATTTTTTACGAGGTATCCCTTAATTGTTGATTTAAATTGTTTTAGGTTCAGAGCTATTAGTGGTAGCATTAAGCTTGTTATAGGCATTGAGAGGCAGTGAGTTATTTTTAGAGATCTGCAGTTGAAGCATTTCAGGTCGCAACTGATTTGCAGCCCTGGTACTATGTTCATGAATATCCCCATTCCTCAATAGCACACTCTTTTTACTATGAATCTCTACAAGAGATTGATACAGGTATATTCCTGGTAGAGTCAGGAGTTTATGCTGTATGAAAAAAGGTTTGCAGTGTTCCCTGCAACCTGCTCCTACAATAATTCGGACTGCTCTTTTTTGCAAGCGAAAAGCCCCAATTGCCCGACCTGAATTTCCCCAAAGTAAGGTACCATATGAAAGATGACTGAAGAAGAATGCATAATAAGCAGTGAGCAGGGTCGATTCATCCACAAGTTGCTTTAACCTTCTTAGCACAAAAGTGCTGGTAGAAAGTCTTCTACAAAGTTGATCGATGTGACAATGCCAGTTTAGTTTATCATCAAGAGTAATACCCAACAACTACACAGAATCTCCAGTCCAGAGCCGAGCATTTGATGAAAGGACAAGTTTGGGGTTTTCTGGGCATTCATGCTCAACTTATTTTGAATAAACCACTCCCTCCCCCTTTCCTCAGCAGTGGTCATCTTGTCGTTAAGCATTGGGAGGTTAGAGTCTGAGGAGATTAAATTTGTGTCATCAGCATAGAGTATGCAGGAATCTGGATCAAGATAGTGGGTTAGGTCATTCATGTACAGGATAAAAAGAATTGGTCCCAGGATTGAGCCCTGGGGCACTCCATTCTTAACTCTCTGGGGACCCAACAAATCACCCCTACTGCTCACAGACTGCACCCTGTCAGAAATATATGATTTCAGCGCTCCTAATACCATAATAGTGCTCAGATTTAAACAAAAGCCTTTCATGGTCAACACAGTCAAAGGCCTTGCAAAGGTCCAGAAGAGTAATACCTGTGATTTTGCCCTCTTCAAAGCCTCCAACTATGCCGTCCACAAGTTTTAATATGGCCTTGATAGTCGAGTGACCCTTTCTGAAGCCGAATTGAGATAAGTTAAGAAACTTATGTTTCTCAATATAATTGACGAGCCTGGCCTTGAGCAACATTTCAAATATTTTCCCAAATATTGGCCGGATAGATATAGGACGGTAATTTTCCACATCCTCCCTGTCTCCCTTCTGTTTAAAGATTGGCACAACCCTAGAAGACTTCAAGGCAGCAGGAAATTCTCCATCAACAATACAAACATTATAAAGATGAGTCAGTGCAGGAATCAAAAATCGTTTTGTTGCCTTTACCATTTTCCTATTCAGATCATAAATATCAATTGCAGGAGAGTGCTTCAGGTCATTTATAGCATTTTCAACATCCATAGGGGTCACGGGACCCAGAAAAAAAGATTGAGAACACTTGGGCATATTGTCGTCTAGATTTTCAATATGGGGAGTAGGTAGGTCTTGGATAATTTTTTCAGGTATAGTAGAGAATAATGAATTAAATTGTTCAGTGGATATATATTGGGTTTAACAGATTGTTTATTTTTATTTGACTTATGATTAATATTTTTCCAGCAGTCTTTGGTTTTATTGGTTGAGTCATTTATATAAGTTGCATAGGCAGTTCGTTTTGTTAATTTAACCCGTTTCCTGTATTCTTTTTTAAATGACTTATATGCACGAGCACTAGTTTCATCTTTACAATGATCTGCTACCGTTTTAAGTGCATGCAATGTATTTCTCATTTCTGAGATATCATTATTAAACCAAAATACAGGCTCTTTTTGACTTTTCACATTACTACTTTTCAATGGAAAATACCTTTGTATACCATCCTGATACTTATTAATTAGAAACTGAGATAGCCATTCGGCAGAATTGAAATCATAGAATTCAGTTAAATCAGTGCTGCCAAAAAAGTATAATAAGTCATTTAAACCTCTATCAGATATTGATCTTTTATAACTAGTATGTTTATGTCTAGCGGACTGCTCCACCGGTAGAGTTAAATTGATACCGTAATGATCAGAGAGACATGGATTAACAACACTCGCCTCAATTTCTGTCAAATTTGTTGCTATGTTGTCAAAACATGTGCTTGATATGTTAGACACTCTAGTATATTGCTCAATTAAGGTCTCCAAATTAAAAGAAGAGAGAATGCAAATAATGTCTTCAAGAGAATGGGATGGGCATGGGCTTAGAAAATTAATATTAAAGTCACCAACCAGTGTAATCCCTGAATATTTCAAAGATAGGTCACTAAGCAATTGTTCCAAGCAGTACAAAAATTTCCGCATATCACAGGTACAGGACCTATATAAGCATATGACTACAGAAGACTGACATCTCAATGCCGCAGAACTCAGCTGTAAAGTCTCTGCAGTTTTTTTTCAAATTTACAGGCCTACAGATGCTCAGTATTTTCTCCCGAATATATATGGCTACACCCCCATGCGCACTCATATCCCTACAAAAATATGATGACAGACAGTAACCTGGCAAATTTATTGTATTAATCCTATCAGTTGATAACCAATGTTCTGCAAGACAAACTATATTATAAGACTTATTCTCTAAAAATATCGATAGTTCTTCAATTTTATTGGAAAGGCATTGTATGTTTATATAAAAAATATTACCATCGCTTTTCACTCCTACTGAAAATGGGATCTTCTGCTGTAAGCACTCCTCTGAAAATTTCTGTTTCTTTGATCTCCATATCCTTGCGATCCATTCTGTGTTCTATTTGCTGCGTATCTCCAATTATTTACATAAACGTCTTTGGGCCAGAGATCGGGTTGAAAGATTTGGCTGAGGTGTTCACTTGGTACAAAAACCCTAAATGAGTTTGCTCTTCCATTTGATTTTAGTTTATTGATGATCAATTCTTGTGCAGGAATATTCGGAACAGCTTGAAGAATATGTGTTTTTACATTTTCCCTCTGTAACATTTAGGCATAAGTTAGAGAGATGTAAAGCGGTTTTTGGAGATGCAGCCTTAAGGTGTTCTACTTGATTACTAATTCCTTTGATGGAAGTCACCCTTGACCTCTGGGTAATAGTGGGAGCAGCAGCCAGTACGCCGGACCGTTTATCAGAGTCTTCCTGTTGAATTGTTGGTTTCGGGTTGGCAATCAATGGGGACTTACTCAGGTCTATGTACTTCTGTAAATTAGTAGTAGTAATTGCC
This sequence comes from Pissodes strobi, assembly GCA_016904865.1. Classification (NCBI taxonomy): domain Eukaryota; kingdom Metazoa; phylum Arthropoda; class Insecta; order Coleoptera; family Curculionidae; genus Pissodes; species Pissodes strobi. The sequence goes on along the minus strand of MU185221.1, from coordinate 147,347 downwards.
TTTTGCACATCGTGCTGGTTCACAAAGTTTGTTGGTTCGTTTGACTTACTTGGCGTCTTCTTTTCAGATGGTGCTTTAGCAGGAGATAACTCCTTACTTGTGCTTGTGTTCTTTTGCTTAGCTAAAGTGTCAAATTTTTTATTTAAGGTTTTTTCAAGACCATCAAGTTTTTTTGTCAAGTGACAGTTTTATTTCCTTGCTAAAGTTTGCAAACATTTGCTTGTTTAAGTCTTCAACACATAATTTTATTTGATCCAAACACATATCAACATTGTCAACATTATTTTGAGTTTTTGAATTACTCTTGATACCTGTGATGCACTTATCGCAAGCGAATAGGAGGATTCTCTTGTTTAGCCTGGTCACATGAGCTTCCGATGTTGACAACTTGGAGCAGGAGCGACAGTGCATATCCCCACAAAAGTCACAAATCATTTTAAAGTTAATTTCTTCTTGTGTTAAATTGTTGCTGCACTTTGAGCATGAAGTCATCTTTGCAGTTTGTTTCTGTTGTTGTTCTTGCGGTTATATCCCAGATTCAGATAAAGAATTGATGAGATCAGAAATGCATGGCGCCAACAATTCCACATAGAACCTCATGAAGTTAGCCGGAATTACATCAAATCCCACTGACGAGGTGTTCTTAAAGGAGCGAACAATTTGCACAATTTCCATGGGAGTTGTGGGGATAAGAAATAGGGTATGATAATAAACATTAACTACCGGCTGCGAAACAACCGGGATCTCAACATTTAAGGCAACGTTCGTGAACTCATCTACAAATAATTCAGCTATTTCTTTCCTATTATAGATTTCTCTGTCATTATCACATATGCACCATTCACAGTTCACTGACCTACTAATCGGCTTCAAAAGCGGTGTAAAGTTTTTCGTCTTCACGTATAGGGACTTGATGGTATGCACTTTGAAGATTTATAGTACTAAAAATCTCGAATTTAGCCACTGCACGGACTATGTCTTCAATATTTGGAATAGGATACGCATCTAAATGCGTGAATTTGTTGATAGTTTGTGAGTAGTCGACCACCATCCTCTTCTTATGAGAATGGTTTTAATTTTTCGTTATCAAAACTTGTGCACGCCATGGAGAATTACTTTCTTCTATAATTCCATTCAAGAGAAGGGTTTTAATTTCACTTAAAATAAATTTTGCATGTTCGTGTGAGAATTTTCAAGATTTGATAGCAATTGGCCTGCAGTCTGCTGACAAATTTGAAAGTAAAGTTGCTGGTTTTATATCCAATGAAGGTAAACAACAAACGGAAGGTAATTATTGAAGGTTGTTTTGGGCCTGCGAAGTGTACTTTTAGATTGGAATGTTGTCTGAGTATTCCATGTCCTATTATAGCATTGCCACATAAGTCTAAAAGAACTGTCAATTGAAGATTTGCCTATTTATGATGGTTTAGTTCCAAATCGACAAAAGAGTGGCCTGATATGGGAGATTGTAAGGCAGTAGCGACCATGAATATGTATCCAGTACTTGGAAACACAGGTATAGATACAGATGATCAGCTTTTCGAAATATAAGTTTCTGAACTTCCTGTATCAACTAAAGCAAGTGAGCTTCATGTTCTTCTATGATTTGTTTACTTATTGAAGGTACTGAATGAACAAAATTTGAAGACATAGTGTAGGCGTCTGAATGCTTTTGGGCTGACTCCTGACTCCAAGGACAAAGCTTGGTTTACGGCGTCTTGCAGTTTTAAAGAGTGATTTTCGAGTAGACGTCTAATATGGCAGGAACTTAATCCACTAATAAATAAGTCTCGTATGTAGTCATTTCGGTTTTCACCGGCCGTGACAGGTGAAAAATTGCAGTCCTTACTTAGTTGTTTTAGGATTTGTATGTACTGATCTATCGTTTCACCAGGTTGTTGCTTGCTAGAAGTGAGACTGTGTCTAGCAAATATTTCATTTTTAGGTTTGACAAAAATTGTATTAAGAGTTTTAATTGCATCTGAGTGTGTCAAACATTCGGCGAATATTCATAGTTGTTATGACTTACATGATTTATCAAAAGTTTAAGTTTTTCCGGATCATCGATTTTTTCAACAGTAAATACAAAGTTATTAAAGGTTGTCTTCCAGTGGGTCCATTCTGCCTGCGCTTTGGAAGAGTTTGGATCAGCGTCGAATCTATCTGGCTTTAGGAATTCATCCATTCTTGCTAATTAAATTGTAGTAACTTATAGACCTTTTGATATAATTTAATTAGCAAGAAATACAGATACAAAAGTTGACAAATAATAGATGACATAAGGTAAAATAAATATACAGGGACTTTCGAATCTATTACACCTTCAAGACGCAAAGTTTTTTTCGGTATTTCAGCATCATCATTAGGGCCAATAAATTGAACTTATAAAACTATATATTTTGGCATCCAATTTTTCACAACATTTTGGTGATTTTATCAAAAAACAAATTTTTCTTGGTACGTAAATCTTCGTTACAAAGTTGGATAATAGCAAATTGCAAATATATTGTAAAGAAATTATTATGTAATACAAAACCATACAATTGACGTAATAAATAGACTGGAACCGATAGATTTTAAAAAGGGAAAGTGAAGCGCTACCGATTAGCGACGCTAAAATTGTAAAGGTGTGCATTTCAATTGCTCTTAATTTGCGTGCAGACTGATTTCAGAAAAAAATTGACCGCACTTTTACTTGATATAACTTCAGCTATAACGAAAAAACTTTTTATTAATCTACGTCATTCTGGTTTTAGAAGTTCGGGAAAGCAGGTCTCCTTCAACAGAAAAGGACGTCCCAATCCTGATATAGCCCTTTCTAGTCATGTGGACGATTTTTATACCCTATTCCATTTACATACCCTGTGATGTTCTATATTACCTACAATAATTTGCCGAGTTATCTTAGTTCTTGTTACTATACTATTTATATCATTTATAAACTACAAGTTTTATAAAATGACTTTGTAATTGTGATAATCAAAGTGTCTTGTATGGTCATCTAGAGTTAATAGGTACATATCAATTTGCATGAAGTACGCGTCCGTCTAAATTAATAAAAATCAAGTTTTGATAAGGCTTTTCAAAACAGATACTTTAATTCCATTAAAGTTTGCCTAACCCCGACAAAGTTCAGCATGAATATTTATGATTGTCAAACTTAATTAAGAATTAAGGAAAATACAATATTTATACATTAAGCAACTTTGTTTTTGTTTTAATAGAACCCCGCTCATATTTAGCATTTTTGGAAGGGCCTTGATATCTTTTGAATAACTCATTAGTTACTGAAAGTTTGCCGTTTATTAATAGAGTGGATTTTTTAAAAGCCAAACAAATATTAATATTAGATTTACTTTAGAATGAGACATTGCCATAGTTATACGATGTAGAATTCATGAGATGATTTTGAATTTTTTTAGCATTTCTCATATCATAACCCAAACTAACCTCTATATATAAAAAAATATGATCTAATTAACATTTCAGACTGGTAGCTTCTCTGGCATATTTTCTTGTTGTTGAGCAACAATAACTCAGAGAAAAGGACTCTCATGGGATTCCCAATAATTTTCCTGTGTGAGAAAAAGCTAATTAAACTGGTTATAAAGCAGGTTGAATTTGTGGTAGCAAAAAAAATCTATTTTATATCAGTTTACTGGTTTTGCTATGCCTACCTTTAAATTTGAGTATAAAAATATAGTTCATATCACAGATAATTATTTAACTAATTGAAGACCTCCCAGCTATCACATTTTTTTTTTTTTTAGAAAGCTGACTACTGGAAGGCATTTTAATCCCATTGAATTATGTAATTTTCACTATGGATTAATAATTGTATTATGTATTACTAAATAGAAAACGCCAGTGTATCTATAATGTTTTAGATAAATGAGTATTATAATATATTAAGTGTCTTTGGGAAGATATTTATGCAAAAAAAAATTAGTAATTGTCTCTATAATATTATTCATTGGCATTACAAAACAAACTTGAACTTCAACCCAAATACCTTTTGAATATTTCACCGATTCCTATCTCCTACAGTCATGTATAGGTACATTTACCTATAAAGACAGTTTATAAAGAAATACACATTTAAATTTTAAAAATTTATTACAACAAATTCAAAATAAATAAAAAATATAATGAAAATGTATGTAAATCTCAGGAATGGCAAATAACAAAAATCAACTGTATTCCTAAGAATCATCAAATGTCATCCTTCCAACTCCATGGTTTTTCATATATCTTCTATATTGTTTGTACCTATTGCTTTCTGCTAGTTGTTTTTTGGTTATTTCTTCTTGTTGTGCAGACCAGTCATCGAAATTTTCTCTAATCCATAGCTCTTTATCAAGGAATTCTTGTATTTTCTCCTCTTCTTGCGAATCAAACTGATGCTGTCCCATTTTGAGGTATTTTCTTATTATGTACAATTTTTCTTCATCATCATAGGGCCGTTTCAAGACCGAATGTCTCCACACCCAAGACAAGTACCAATAAATGTACTTTGTAACTGTATATGGTAAAATAATTAATTGAATCCAAATGACGTCAGATATTTTCGGTTTTGCATATGACCCTTTAATGTCCATTTTGTCTTCAATAATCTTTTTGATAACTTGTTCAATATCATCCTTTGACATTTTCTGTTTTCTACTGCCTTTTCTTGAATTATCGGGTAACAGTCCTTCTTGTTTGGCAATGTCTTGTGCTTTATTTCTGTATTTAGGTACTGTGCTAAAGTAAGTAATTGCACTATCATATCTCTGCCAAGCGGAATAATACTGAACAACTGATATTAATGATATGGTAACTACAATAACAATTCTTACATCGACTTTAGGGGCCACCCTTCGCCTGTAATATCTATAGTAATGGGCATAGTATTCGTCAGGATTATCCAGCATGTAATCATAATCTGTACGGCTCTCGTCATCTTTCAATATTTCATAAGCATTTGCTAAAGCTTTAAATTGTTCCCCTGCTATTTCTTTGGCCTCTTTATCTCTATGCATATCAGGATGATATTGTCGAGCTAACCTTCTATAACTTTTGGCTATCTCATTTTTTGGTGTATCTCGTGTTATTTGCAAAACATCGTAACAATTTTCTTTTCCACAATAAATTCCTTCAAGCAACGTTCCTTCGACAGAACATAGTAAACTCAGAACATATAACAGCGAGGCACTAATTTGAAATAACATTTTTCAAAGGGAAAAATACAATTTCATTCACAAACACTATTTTATTCACTGGTTTCGTGACTAGGGCTGAGTTCTTGTCAGATCCTCCGTATCCAAAATATTTGAAAGGCTATGGGTTGATGTGGAAGTACCATAATTATTTAACACCAAATATTACAAAAATATGTGAGAGTGGTCCCATTTCCATATTTTAAATACCGAGGGCTACGTGTTGACTGCCCAGACAAATTGCGCCGACAGGACAAAATATTTGGAGACGTCAACATCCCAACCACGCTGACTGACCACGACATGCGGTGTTGACAAGAGTCTAGGTGACCCGATTGCAAAAATTGGCGCATGTGCAGAGACAAGGTGTAAAATATGATTCCAAGATCATAAACTGTATGATTCCTATGAAACGTTGACTATTATCAGAGACCTGCTTTCACTTCACGCATAGCCCTCCGCTCGCTATAGGGGCGCAACCAGCAAAAACTTAGTCAAAATGAAGAAAAAAGTTTTTACAAACATAACCTAAAAAAAAAGTTTCGTCGCTGACGGCGATCGAATCCTAGCACGGGACCTAATCAGAGTCGTTTTTTCTTGTTAACCGTATTCTACAATGTATTTGAACCGCATTTAAAACGCAACGTCATCATTTGGGCTGCCAAGAAAATGTCTTGTTTTAAACCGGAGCGTCATGTCATGCCATCAGTCATCTCATATTGTTTGACTTAATTTTTATTTAGGATCTGTTTGTATTTAAATTTCGGTTTGATTTTATTATAAAGCCTCGATGAACAAAGTAACAGCATTACTTCCACTGCTACTTAATGAAAATAATCATTTACCTTTATTGCTTGTTTATATTTGTTTGTAGAAAGGTATTTTTTCTTCATTTACGCATGTTTGGGTTAGTTTTGATTAGTTCCTGTTCATTGAGCCCCCGTAGCGAGCGGAGAATCATGCGTGAAGTGAAATAACACATTGGACTCATTAGCTGCCGTGCTAGGGCTAGATCCAAGTCACACAATCTAACCACTAGAGCCACTGACATACACACAGTGACTAGACCACCACTACCACCAGGCTCATCGCATGCAATATGCCGAATATTAAACACCTTGTGTTGCCAAATGTATGTCAAAATCTGAGCATGCGCGAATTTTCGCAATCGGTGTACCTATCCGCTGCTGCGCTGTTCTTATTTTGACACTTGACAAATTTATTTAAGTTAGTAGCCGCTTTCTTTGGAGATGGATCATCTTGAACCTTTTAAGATCCTTTACACAAGTAGAGCACTATTTAAAAAATCGAGCTCTCCTGTTGGTCGATCCATCTCATATTACAATATGTCTCCGTGATGCAATCATTTTGCCGTAAGAGCTCTCATAGTCGAGAGTTATAGATGGTTGGGTCTCACCTGGACGGCCCGGGTTCAAACTCCATTGATTTTTTATTATTTTTTCAAGGTTATGTTTCTAAACAGTTTTTTTCTTGGTTAGTTTCCTTTTCTTGAGTCCCCGTAGCGAGCGGAGGGCCATGTTCATCGACCAATACGAGAGGCCGATTTTTACATAGTGCTCTACTTGTGTAAAGGATCTTAACCCATTAACGCCCACAAAATTATTTGATAGATATTTTTATTTCGAATCGAGGATATAATTTATAAACTCAAATTGATCAAAAAATAAAACGTAACATATGCGGAAATTGATATATATAATAATATATAGGTGTACTCAGATGGGGACAATGGGAGGAAACACTATGAAAAACAATGTTGTGACAAACTTTATTATTGACAGAAAACAGAATAAGAATTAGGAATTATATTTTTTAAAACAGTCTCGCTCTATACACAATGTTACTTTACACTTTTCGCAGCGCCATCTCGCTTTCTTATGGCACTGCGTACATCTTAGTTGCGCAGACTTTTTTTCTCGAGAATCTTCATCTTGCACTTTCCCAGTACTGACGGGTACATGAACAGGTGGACGACTCCTAAATTGCGATTTCTCCTTTCCGACGAGATAATATTGAACTATATATTCTTCATAGGTGTACTCAGATGGGGACAATGGGAGGAAACACTATGAAAAATAATGTTGTGACAAACTTCATTATTGACAGAAAACATAATAAGAATTAGGAACGATATTTTTTAAAACAGTCTCGCTCTATACACAATATTCAATGTTACTTTACACTTTTCACAGCACCATCTTGCTTTCTTATGGCACTGCGTACATCTTAGTGGCGCATACCTTTTTTCTGGGTAATGTCAATCTTGCACTTTACTAACACTGACGGGTACATGACCAGGTGGAGGACTCCTGAATTGCAATTTCTCCTTTCCGCCCAGATAATGTTGAACTATATTCCTCTGAAATTCCAGCAGGCCCATTGGTTCTTCTGAACATAGCTGGTATAGAATAATAAATGTTTGTTTGCTGGACGTCGCTTTTTGATCTTTCGATGTCGGCTCTTCCTATCATTGCGATGCAGAATTCGCCAATCGTTGGATTGTCTCACGCGTCAATAGGGAACGTGAGCTGAGTTTAGGCCGCTGTGAGACAGGTTAGTTTTACCCTACTGATGACTCGTCGTTGCGATAGAAATCCTGCTCAGCTCGAGAGGAACCGCTGGTTAGGACACTTGGTTCACGCACTAGCTCGAGCGGGTTTAGTTGGTTTATACCTGAACGCCTCTAAGGCCGTATCCTTTTTAGTCAAAAGTGGCAACCATATCTCTTGGAGTTCCGAGAGTCGAAAGGCTCAAAACAATGTGACTTTACTAGGCGGTCGGCGTTCGCGTCGGAAAAATTGCAGCTGGCAAATTCAAATATTGCCTCTGATAAAAACTACGGGGAGATATTGCCGGAATATCGTCAATTTCCATCGCTCTCTGCAAAATAACACGGAAATTCAGTTATTTATGTTCGTGCTGTGCTTCCGCCCGTTGTCCTCATATAAGTACATACACCACAAAAACTAACCTGTATTTTCTTCGAAAAAGCCAAATAACGCTACAAACTCTCCCGTAAGATTTATTGAATACGTAATAATTTACTAAAATAGGCGTAAAGTCCATAAAACGCACACATTTTCACGTTTTGTACTCTGCTGCACACTACTGATGAGTCACACTTACACTCCACTGAAATAAAACATCAACATCGACATTGGCGCTGGTCACACCTTTAGAACCCTCTAACATCTATGATACAAAAGTCCTAAGATACACTCGTGTATCGAGAGATGCTAACACTAAGCCAGTTTTATAGAATGTCCCCAAATGGGGACAGTGGGTTAAAATGCTCATTTTGACTCACGTCTCTCTACAGGAAATTTTCGACCTTCGGACCTGCGAATTTGGTATCAGTCCGGCGTTGTTTTAATATTTCACTTCACGTGTGGCCCTCCGCTCGCTCCAGAGGCATAATCAAACAAAACTAAGCCAAGGCAATTCCCAAAATCAAGAAAAATCAACTTTGAAAATATGTGAATTACCACGTACCCAAGCGTAAAGGCTCAAAATTGCGGTAGGTAGACATGAATGATCATCTTGCTGTTCCGGCAGGTATACATGACGTAAATTCTCGAAGCTATTGAATCATAGAACAGCTCTCACATGGGAAGAGATTGTGTAATAAGTACCTCTTCCCACGTGAGACTTGTTCCCATGACTCGAAAATTCACGTTCCCGTTATTGAAATCAATGGAACAAACTATGAGAATATTTCGTTCCCATTCGAACGTGAGAATAATACATTACATCCATTAACATCTCGGGAATTTGCAAGCAGGCGTCCAGAACTTTCGATTAATATTTCAAGACGAAGCTCTTGGTATTTATCCCCTCGTCTGCAAAACACGGGAAACTAACCGATAGTAACCAAAAGGCATAATCTATTATCTCTTGCTGGCCAACACACGAATGCCCAGCGTTTGGCACAGCTCCGGCTATGATGCGTGCGTGATTCTAAAGGCAGACGCTGCCGGCTACCGAAGAACAGCCAAGAATCGGAAACTCTAAAATTGGATTACCCACTTATCTGCCAAAATAACCTATTAATTAATATTATTCTAAGGCATGAGCAGTTATACGTTCGCCAAAATATTTATCGCACGTAATTGCTTGTGACGTCAGTCGCAGTCCTCGGCCGGATTGTTTCTATTCTGACAGTGCAGTGCAATTTTGGGCCTTCAAGCATGCGTACGTGCTATTTCATATATTTTTCAAAGTTCTTTTTCCTTTATTTCAAGAACACAAGGAGAGATCAGAAGACAAAACTTAATTAACAGTAATGTTGCCGGGTTGCGTCAATTTGAATTAACTGTGTTGATAAAAACCTTTGACAACCCTTGTCAAAGATAAAAACCAATTGATTCCATTATCTTACTGCCGGTTCCCGATAGGATTTACGTACAATAAATAAATATTATGTCTAGTCCTGGTCTAGTCTTAATATTTATCTATGGTCTAGTCACACAGTTTTATCAGAGTATTGTTATACGCTGGTTTGTATGTGAAGTGAATCGTTAGTTGGGTTTGAATCGTTATTGTGGAGAGTGAGGGGTAAATTAGATATCTGTTCAAAGAGAGGCGAGAAACTCGAGCGATAAAACGAAAGGTTCAAAACAATTTGCAAAAAATATATATTATCCTTCGCATCTCCGCCGTCCTTCATTACACTTTGTAGTATACAATTTTATCCCAACCGGTACAAGTTTTAAAGAAGTTATCAAAAAACATGATGATTCAGCCGTCCCAGGCCCAGTCGCTCGAGCTCATCGCCCTGTTGCGTCCTTACAATTTTGTACCGTTCGGTGGCAAGTAGTAAAGAATCCGTAAATCGGATCTTTCTTTTGGTTTTAAGAAGAAAAATGCCTTAAAATCGTATTTCAAGACAGTGAAAGTGTTAGTGGTGATAGTGATACGTTTTGCTCGCAAATGAGGCGAAAAAAGGGGGCAATAATGGCAATATTCATCGTAAGAAACAAATCAGGGGGTGAGTCCATATAAGATTATATGCTAAAAATACATAAATACCTGGTTATCTTAGATATATAAAAACACTTGTAACCTTAATTTTTTTTAATTAATAAACTTAAAATGAAACCACTTTCAAACTTTTAAAACTAACTATCTTGGAATAAAATAGAGTGCGAACGGGTTACAGTCAAAAATGTGCTGACTGCTATTTTAATTATACTGGGAAACTGTTATTTATATACGAGGACATGACAAAACATTGTTACATTTATTAATGTTTTACATAGAGTAAAACCTTTATGCCATATAAAGATTAATATAAAAAATAGAAACAAAATGTTTATAATGCCTTCGTATTATCACGTTTTCGATATTTGATTCCCGTATGGAGCACACGTGGGACTATAAACTACAATTCGATGCAAATATTGCAAAACAAAATACTAAAAGTTATATTTAATTATGATCCACTGACTCATATGAGAATTTACGAGTATGAGGGCCAGTTTTTTACGTGCCTGTTAGTATTACCAAGAGGATAATATCCGTGATAACCATTGTTGTCACAACTGTTTCCATGGAAATGATCTTCTTGCTAAATATAACAATCACATTAAAAACTGGGTCAGAATAAGCTTATCTACAAGATAATAAATAAAACTCAAAAATCAAATACTAACATAATATTTTCAAGGGATATTCATAACCACAGTACTAGAGAGTTTATGGGAAATCGTACCTACTGCTATTAGTAAAATACAATTATCCTCAATACCAGTGTTCAAAAACACTGTCTAGGGGAATAAGGACTATGTATATTGTAATTATTGTTATTACCGTATTCATTTTTTTTGGGTAAGTCGAAGAGTGCCCTTTTCTCACGAAATTAACCCCTAAAAGCCACAAAGGCAAGCTGACTCATAATTTACGCGCGACTAAATTCCAAGTTGGGTATTATTATGACTTTGTATGGCCCTCCGCTCGCTAGGGGAACTCAATCAACACAACCCAAAGCTAATCCAAAATTAGGAAAAAAAGGTATATTAATAGAAATTTTGTTAGAACGTAAAGTGTGGCAAGTATAACTGGAACAGCGGAAAGAATGCGGGCAAAAAATTGGCGATGTTGTCGAGTAGTTTTTTGAGAACTAATATTTATACCTATTATTTAGATAAACACATAATTTAATATACTCATTAACTCATTGAAAATAAAAAGTAATATCCAAACTGGAACTTTACTATTACTTCAACTTTAATTCATAATTCATTTTTCCTCTCTTTGCTTCTCAGACGTAGCTGTTCCAAATAAGTTTGCCACACTTTAGAGACATGGATTCGTCTCGCATCGCGCGCAGTATTTTGGATCGCAACTTAGGGGATTTAGCGGCTGGTCAAAAATTTATCGGAATATTATCATTCGGCTTTGTCGAATCGATGTATACAGGAACGCATTATTTGTAAATCATTCGTGTTGATATGAGCCGGCCGCTGAGGAAAAAATTGGAATAAACATTGCTCGCAGGAGATGTTAATAAATAATAATAATACCTATTTACAAGTTCGCATTTGCAGATGCGAATAACTTATATTATGTTAGAGGCACACTATATCCCTACATTTGCCGATGTAAAGGATATATGTACCGACAAAAATAAAACGGTATAGTGCTAAGTATTTGCAGATACATAAACAAATAACCACCATACTATTGCAACCTTCTTACATAAGAAGACAACAAGGTCTTGTATATGGTTCATCATATCCCGTTTTCCTTACGTTACAGAAATTACAGTATTTGCAGATATTATAAATATGCTAAAAAATCGTTGCATTTGCAGTCGATAGCGTAACGAGGGTTAAGCAGCACGCAAAAAGGTGAAGAGTTCGTTGTATTAGCAATTGCAGTTGCACGTAGTGAATATATTCATGAAGCTATTTTTCTGTTCAAAAACAGAAATTACAGCATTTGCAGATGCTGTAAATATGCTAATAGATCGTTGCATTTGCAGATGCAATCGATACCATAAGTAGCTAAACCAAGGAAATTCTTTTGCATTTGCAGATGTATTAGAAGATCCTCTCATGCTAGCTGAGGAAGTAACTCATTCGAATCGAGACTTGCCAACATCAGAAACAAGAAACAACGACATACCCAGATAGTTTTTAGATGGAACAATTACTTATTAAAGGGACTAAATTAAAAAAAAAAGAAAACAGACAATGATACTATCAATTGCAGGAACAACTATTCCGTGGGTTTTAGGCCTCCTTTTCAATAATTTAAATTAGCCAACCGTCTGAACTAATATTATACGTTCAAAATTGGCAGAAATTAAATATAAACAGTTCAACAATAGCGTGAGTTCAAGGTTATAAAATCCCCTTCAAGGACACCACTCCAGATTAGCAAAGTACGTTGCGACATTAATAACTGTGAAATCGCCAAGTATCAATCGGCGATTAATGAACTTTTAAATATCGGAGCTGTCGAGGAATGTAAATCGGTGGATGGCGAATTCTTATCGTCGTACTCACTCAATGGGAAATATCGATTTATGCCAACTTAAATAAGTAAATGACAGCATCCCATTTTAAACTTGAAGACTACAGGACGGCACAAAATTTAATTTGAAATTACGCATTCACGGGAAAATTGATCTTAAAGATGCATATTTCCTTATTCCAATCCACAGTAGTCACATGAAGTTTTTAAGGTTCGAGTTTTGCAACGTACTATACCAGTTTAATTACGTTCCATCTGGTTAAAAGTATGACATCAGGGTGTGGCACCCCAAAATTTTCTTTGCACAACCTGTGTTGTGCCCCACCTCCCCCCCACCCCTAAACATATTTTCTGGGTGCGCCTATGCAGTTCCATATCTTTTCACAAAACTTCTGGAACTAGTTGTAAGATATGTAAAATTAATGGGTATAAAAACTGTACTCTGTTTAGACGATTGGCTAGTTATTGGTAATTCAAAAGAGAATTGCTTAAAAGTATAAATGAAATTACACAAACATTACCAGATTTAGGATTTATAATTAATTCCGAAAAAAGCGTGGTTATTCCTGCGCAACAATGCCCATTTTTAGGGTTTATTTATAATACAACTAACATGACAATAGCCTTAACTCAAGAGAAAAGGGAAATAATTTATAAAGACATAGAAAACATTATGAAAAAGAATAACTATAAAATTAGATTATTTGCACAACTCGTCGGAAAACTAGTTGCTGTTTGGCCAGCTGTACGGTATGGCTGGTTACACATAAATTCTTAAAAGAGGCAAAAAATCTTAGCATTAAAATTAAACAATGGGAAATATGACTCAAAGATTAAGATAACTTTCACTATGGAAGAAGATTTGAATTGATGGTTAAAAAACTTAATGATATCTGTTCAACATAAATTTTCTTTACAAATATTTTCAGATGACTCACGAACCGATTGGGGCGTGTTCTGCAATGGGAAAAATCACAAGGATTTTTTGGAATGCAAAAGACTGGCGTTCACATAAACATCCTAGAACTTAAAGCAGCCTTTTTCGGCTTAAAATGCTTTAAAAAAAACCTCAAACAGCCCTGTTCTCTAAATTGATAATGTAACGGCCATATCGTGCATAAACAAAATGGGCAGTGTACGATTCAATAAATTAAATAGTATAACAATAGTATATTATTTTATATGGAGGAAAAGTGATACTTTTCATGGCGCGCTCGTGTTTAACAGCCGAACGGAGTGAGGCTGGTAATAGAGAGCAAGCCATGAAAAGTAACTTTTCCTCCAAATAAAATATGCTGTTTTTTCTTCAAATGTCGACAAATTAATGCAAAAACATCTCTTTTTAATAGTAATAATATCTAATTATTATTAAAGATAAATGGGTTCGCAAGGCGGCTTAGACCACGGTCGTAGGTGGCCTTGCTTAGACCGGTGTCGATGAATTTAACATAAAGCTGTCAGTGGACACTGTCAACAATAATTATTTTTTAAGATGGCGTCTCCGATTGCGTCTTAATTCCGTATTGATAAGCAGTTATTGAGTAAGTTCGATTAAATAATAACCAATTTGTTCCTAAATTAGTGATTTTTAGAAATGCAGTCACAAATTGAGTGATAAATACAAATTGTAGTTTAATAAATCTTGAGTTGTTGACGCTTATTTTGTTGTCTGTTTGTATTGTATCTATGTTGCTATGACAACACTTTTACCTCCGCCGGCGGAAAAGTGAAAAGTAAAGCTCCGGCGGAGGAAAAACGAAACTTCACGGCCGCCTACACAGTCGAGTAATGACGGATTTACTGACGTTTGAAGAAAAAAGCTATTTCGAACTGATGTGAAGGCAAAAACATCTATATTTACGCTTCATAAATCAAAAGCCAAAATTGCTTCCAATGACAACCTCATTAGCAACTCTACAAACCCAATTAAATGTATGTGGAATATCATTAATGAGTATCGTGGGGTTATAAATGATAGTCCAAAATATGATGTTTCACCTGATGATTTTAATAACTTCTTTGTCAACATAGCTCCTGATTTGCAAAGTCAATTGAATGGTTCTAATCTTGATCCAGTTGATTTGCTGAACATACGGCAGGTGGAAGAGTTCACTTTTGGCGAGGCTAGTTTCAATGACATACGAGACATTATTACCAATCTAAAGAATAAAAAAAGCAGGGATCTCGTTGGCCTGACCACTGAGCTCATAAAGAGCATCAAAAACATTATTCTTATACCCCTAACAAAACTCATCAATTCCTGCATCAGAGCATCAGGTGTTTTCCCGTCAGTCCTTAAGAAAGCCATGGTGGTACCAATTCATAAAAAGGGTGCTACAACTGATCCTAGTAACTTTAGACCTATTTCATTACTTCCGGTTTTGTCAAAGGTTTTCGAGAAGTTTATGGCCTTTCGTATAGTTAGTTTCTTAGAGGCTCACAATCTACTAAAGCCCCAACAGTTTGGCTTTAGGAGGGGAGGTAGTACAACTTTGGCCGTTTTGAATCTTGTGTCGCAAATTCAGGAGGTGTTTGAGGGTAGGGGATACTTGTCGGCTGCATTTTGTGATTTAAGCAAAGCCTTCGATTGTGTTCCCCATGACCTGCTCTTACAAAAACTGTGTAAATACAAATTTGATGAAATCAGTGTACATCTTATATCTAGTTATCTATCCGGCCGATTCCAGGTTGTGAATGTTGGTGGTGTGAGGTCGTCAGAGAGAGAGGTAAAGGTGGGGGTGCCACAGGGCTCAATACTGGGCCCTCTATTATTTCTAATTTACATCAATGATTTGCCTGACATTGACCGCATTAACAAGTATACACTCTTTGCGGATGATACCACCATATCCAGCACTGGTCTAGAGGTTGATGTGGCAGATGCAGCCTCAAGTGAGGCACTTAATACTGCAGTGGATTGGTTCACAGCAAACCGGCTCTTTTTGAATGTCCAAAAAACCCAGAAAATTATATTTTCTATGAGACAGCTTCCTACTGAGTGTGAAGGTGTGTGTGTGGAGTTCCTTGGGGTGCACCTGGATGCAAGACTGCGATGGGGGTTTCATACTGACTGCATTTCAGCTAAGTTAAGCTCTAACATCTTTCTTTTGCGTAGGCTCTCTGATAATGTTTCTAGATCAATTCTATTGCAGGCTTATTTCTCTCTTTGCCATTCTCACATTGCGTATGCCATATTAATTTGGGGACATGCACCTGGAGCCACGGATGTTTTTCGAGTACAGAGAAGGGCAGTAAGGGTTGTGGGGGGTTTACAGTACAGAGAGGATTGCCATCCTGCATTTATCTCTCTTCGGATATTAACGTTACCGTCTATTTTCATTTTAGAGTGCCTGTTATTTGTGCAAACTAGGCTTAACCAACTAGTTAGACATTCCGACTTGCATAATCATGACACTCGCAGGAGACGTGACTTGGTGTCCACTTACAGACGTCTTGAGAGGTGTAGGGATGGTCCCGGCTGTTTGTCTCTGATTTTTATAATAAGCTTCCTCAAGTTGTCAGGGAACTCCCCCTTGCAGCATTCAAGAGGACAGTAAAAAAGTTTCTTATCAGCAGAGCTTTCTATAGCATTGACGAATATTTAAATTTTAATTTTGACGTGTCATACTTTTATACTTTATTATCTATTTTTTGTACTTAGTCCAGTCCAGTTATGTTATGCTAGTTATATATTTTACTTGTTCCCAAATTTTAACTCTTTTAAATGTTTGTCAACTGTTTTAGTTGTAAGTTTTAGTAATTTCTCTTTTTACTGACGTGTGTAAATACTCTTTTGTATATTGGCACTAATAAATAAATGAAATGAAATGAAATGAAAAAGACAATAAGGAAGCTGATCTAGAGTCAAGGCGTAATTCTATGGAAACAGAGAGCTTTTGTACCTAATGAAGCGATAAAAGTGATTATTTCTTCATTGATAGATAGCACCCTTAAACTATACGGAAATATTTACAATAAATGTGGGAATTTCTGGTTTTGTAAGCACCAACAAATATATAACAATAACCGTAAACCTATTCTTGAGTTGCTAAACATTCAATTGTCTTCGGGGTCACCATGAATTCACACAAATCTGCACTTTCTCTAATTTGGATATTAAAAAAGAAAATTGATATTACCTTATTTTATTATAATCAACCTGAACTATGTATAGCCACAGTATTAGATTTACATAGAACGCACAAAAGGAAAAAGGGTGCTACCAGTCAATAAAAGGTGAATAGGTCGTTGTATTAGCAGATATAATCGATCGTACCCTCCACTCTCTGCAAATGCAGTTGCAGGCAGGTAGTTTATCTTCAAAAACAGAAATTACAGCATTCATAGATACCGTAAATATGCTAATAGATCGTTTCCTTTGCAGATGCAATCGATACCATAAATAACAAAACCAAAGAAAATTTTTAATACTCACTCACAAAGCCCTATCAACCAGCCAGCAGTCAAACCATTAGCAAATGAGTCAAGTCAATACTAAAAGCCAGCCGTATAACACGGAAATCTTTGGGGCACGCAGCACGCGACACGTGGCAATTTCGCAGCTCAAGAATGGAAGTTACATTACAAACCACTCAGACAGAAAAATCAAAAGTATTCTCAAAATTCTATAACAAACCTATCGCGGGTAATCCCACTGAATTTGCATCTTGTTTATTGAACCCTAATTTCTAAGGAATCATATAAATATTAAGTTATTTACCAACTCATTAACATATTACATAAGAATATTGGTATAGTATTAAAAATAAGTTAACAAATAAATTAATATCAGTTAAGCATTAAACATGTGTACAGGGTTATTTTTTATATTTTCCCACCCCACTTAACTTTTTTGTGCCACTGTGTAGAAAAAAGATGTAAATATAAAAGTTGTAGTGCTAGAGAAGTAGTTCACAGAAAAAATATTTTTATCTATACAGGGTGTTGCAAAAAGTGCGAAAAACAAAAAATATATTTTTTTTAAATGGGAACCCCATATATTTCTCCTCGGGACGAAAGATCTTTATTCTCCGATTACAAAAATATATAATTTGTCTACATTTACTTAAGCCATTTCCGAGCTATTTGCCTTTAAAAGTTGACAAAGCATGAATTGAAACCAATCGAAGTAGCCTTGCTCGCCATTAAGAAAAATATGAAATGTGTCAAAATAGCCGTGAATGACAGTGACAAAAACAGCTATTATGTCAAATTATTGGCTCTATTTTTTATGAAGGTTCCCTAACTGGCGAAAGATATTTACAATTTTTAAATCAGGAAACAGAAGTTCTCTTGGATATGCTTCCAACTCGCCAATATGCTCAAATAATAGGCGGCGAATCGTCCACTGGCCACCGAATAGCCCAGATCTCACGCCTTTAGATGCGTTTTTGTGGGGATATTTAAAAACAAAGTTTATGCTCAGAGAAGTGCCATTATTGAAGAGCTCAGGGTGAGAATTTTATACTATATAAACTACCTTAACCAGAACAATCCAATATCAGAGGCTAATTCACCCAGACCGTACCGACGTTGCCAAATTTCAGTCCAGCTCAGTCCGAACTTATTCACTTTTCGCATGGCCCTCCGCTCGCTTCGGGGGCTCAAGAAAAGAAAACTAACCAAGTGCTAACCCAAACTAACCCAAGGATACCCAAAATCAAGAAAAAAAACTGTTTAGAATTAAAAAAATATAATAAAAAAAGCAACGGGGTTTGAATCCGGGCCGCCGGATTGAGACCCAACCATCTAGACCCCTCGACCACGAGAGCTCTTCCGACAGAACTGATTACACCGCGAAGACATGGCGCGAATGCAAGGAACTGGATTCATTAGTACGGTCTGGGTGAATTAGCCTCTCATCAATTCAATTTTTATTACCCATGCAACAAGTAAATTAGAAAGCGACTTCCAGGATTGTATCAATAGTGGGCATATTCAACATTAATTGAAACACTGAAGTTTTTATTATCAAACATGTTAAGATACGAATTTGTCATAACAATAAAAAATTATTAAAACAATGATTTATTTTATTTAAATCAACCTTTAAAGTTAAATAGCTCAGAAATGGCTTGTAATCGGAAAACAAAGATCTTTCATCCTGAGGCGAAATATACAAGGTGTTCCATTTAAAAAAATATATGTTTTTGTTTTTCACACTTTTTGCAACACCCTGTATAGACAAAAAAATGTTTTCTGAGAACTACTTATCAAGTACTACAACTTTCCTATTTACACATTCTTACTACACAGTGGCACAAAAAAGTTAAAGGGGGTGGAAAAATATAAAAAATGACTCTGTACCTTCATATGTATACTATTAAATCTAATGTCTATTTGGAATTTTCAGTTAATGTAGATTACATCGCAAATACTTTAAACAGCTACAAAGTGTAATGAAGGACGGCGGAGATGCGAAGGATAATCACAAGATCAATCGACTTACCTGTAAGGAAGATCGATAGGAATTATCCGAGCATCTCCGTCGTCCTTCATTACAAACCCACCCAGTCCTTATCTTCTCCCTGTCACCCCAAATGCAATGTAATAAAAAATCTCATAGGAACCAAAACTGTAATAACGCAACAGGGCGATAAGCTCGAGCGACCGGGCCTGGCACGGCTGAATCATCATGTTTTTAGATAACTTCTTTAAAACTTGTACCGGTTAGGATAAAATTGTATACTACAAAGTGTAATGAAGGACGGCGGAAATGTTCAGTTCAAAACACATTCATTTTTAGTTTTTATTATGTATTTACTTAAATATATCTTATCTTGGTAATTTCGTCTTAAGAACCTGACATGAGTTTTTGGAAAAATCTTCTTAAAAATAGATGTCAGGAGTAAAACTATCTACACCCGTGATAATATACATTTATAATATGAAGGCAAATAATGTGAACTTCTACATAAATAACAGATTCACCATAAGATCTACATGAATTTGCCTCTGTTAGGCGTTCGTTTGAAAGTTTGCGTTGTATAAATTTGAACAAATACAATTGATAACTTGAAGATTTCAAGAAAATTCTCAACCAATATCCACTATTTCTGTGGATTAGAATATATTACGTTTCCTAGCATGAACAATGAACATTCAATTACTATACTTAATAACTATTTATTATTATACAATAAGCAAATATAAACCTTTGATAAGCACACACTTATTACTGAAATTATCAAATTGTTTCATGTGTGCATCACTTAACACACATTAATCACATATTATGATTTCCAAAAATTGGGATGGTATGCTAATCTCCGTTCAAAGTTTGTATACCAGTTTTGAACAGTTGACAAAGGAACATACGTAGCTGTTGGATCAGGAACCATATTTGTTTGAGTTACTGTATAGGACAAAACATAATCCATGAAATTTTTCAACATCTTCTGGGCAAAACTCGTTTGGACTTCTGTGCTTTCAGGAGAAGGAACTTCTTGAATATTTGCTAATGGTTCTACAAAGCAAAAATAAAAAATTATTAAGTTTGCAAATATTTTTCTGAAAAAAAAATAGATAAGTATGATAATTATGACGTCGAGGACAATGGCCAACTACCATTTTTGGGCACTTTAATAAATACACACTGGAATTTGATATTTAGAGCAATAATACTGCCACTAACTGATATATTCCTAATAAATCCTTCCACTGCGACCAACACAAATTGGCCAGTTTTCACTTCTTAGTGCACCGTATGGTTAGCTTTCCTCTCAGGAAAGTAAAACTTAACAATGAAAAGGAGCCAATAAGATTTGTATTATCTATTTCTGCTTCATTGTGATGCTGTCATAGAATACTCACCATTTATCTGCAGTTTCCTGGCTGTTTTTAAGTTCCGGAAGTTTCAGTCATTGAAATCATATTATTATTATTTTTTTATTTTTTTTTGAGAAAAAGCGTTTCCCCCATTTAGAATTTCAACTTGAATACTTTTGCTTGAAATTGCATGTAGCTTTTGAAGATTGTGTGCTTCATTGAAACATAAATTCGAACATAAACCACTCAACGTTATTGTCTTAATTTTTTCTGTTTCTCAATAAAAGGGCTTTAAAGTTTTAAAAATTCCTCAAATGCAATGTGCCTCTGAAGAAAATATATAATAGGTGGAATTACCTCAAAAATTGATCTGACAATCTCATACCAATTTAATTATCTGCTTGGCTGTTTTATTTACACATCATATAGAATTTTGATAATCATGTATGAAAGCAACTTACTAACCTATGCTAATTCCTATTTGAGCATTATGAACTATGTGGGATTGCCCGAACATCATATTGGAATAATCACCCATTTCCTCCAATCTTTTTAAGTTTGACACTTTAAATATTGCAGAAGGTTTATTGTTTGAAATGTAACCCAAGAGCTGCCAATTGGGTGGAGCATTTGGATCGGGCCAGCTGAAGAAAACTAAAACAAAAGTTTACTGAATTTATCCAACATAATGAAATTTCTTCTATTTGTAATGAGCTCATGTATTTCCAGTTGATAATTAAATGAAATAAAATGTAATGCTGAACAAAAATATTTATATACAGCCAAAAAGTGTTAATAAGGAGCGAGTAGCACTAAAATTTTATAAATGTGTTAAGCATATGACAAGTATTTTTTTATGATCCTTTTAAATATCTTCTATTTTCTCCTTGTCCTTACCCTGTCCTGCAGTCCCTTCAGGGAACGGAATGGTTCCCGTCAAAAACAAAACTATGTGATTAATATTATCAGCATCTGTAATAGTCGTGACAAACTGCTTTTCATTTATTTGCTGAAATTCTGTTTGAACCTGCAAAAAAAAATTGTCTAAAATGTTTCAGTAGTTAATATTATTATTTATTTATTTATGTTGCATACACTACAGAACAAAGCTCTAAATGGTACTAAATATCACACTGCATGTTACAAAAATATAAAACAGGCACTTACAATTTACATCCTTATAAAAAAAAATTAAAGAACGAAAGAGTCTACCAATGGCATTATTGTAAAACTCTTTTAGTACACTTAAAACTAGTCTAGTTCATATAAATGCTAGTCAAAGAATGAATAAAGCCCATATGACCATAATGTTAAACTATATAATGCTATATATATAGTCTGCCCACAGCTGAAGTATGCTTCATCGGTTTGAAATCCACACTCATTAAAAACGGTTTCTCTGATACATGTATTCTAGAGAAGTAATAATGCTACTAGAGAATTCAATATTTATATACATTTAGAATCCCATGCCATTGTAGTAAAATTTGGAAAGAATATTGTAAACAATGTAAATTGAACCTGTAAGTGAATGCCTTTCTCATAAGATTGAGGTTTATTTAGAGAAAACAAGATGCTAACTTTGGTATATCTCATATTTATTACTCAGGTGTCCAATAAAAGGTACCCAATTAATTAAATCACCTACTGTGGACACACTGCAGGGTACAGCATTAGATTTATTGACTACAACTAAACATAGGATATCTTTTTATGAGGGCACTGTTCATCAGATTTTGAACATCTTCCTACTTTAATTCCTACTAATATTGAATCAAGGAATGGTCCTAGTAAAGAATACCTATCTTTACCAGTTGAATCCTGTTCTTTTGGTGAATGTATGGATTTGGTCATGTAATATATCCAAGTATATACTAATTACAAGGAGCTTATATATGCATTTCAAACTATAAACAATTAACTTACAAATCTGCCTGAAACTATTACTCCAAACATAGCCATAATTGAATTTGAAAGAGTAAAGTAGTTTTAAGAAAACAGAAGAGTAGTCTTGAAACAACCGTAGCTATATGTTTAACTTTGTCTATATCCAGATTCCAGGAGATAACTAAAATTCAAGTAAAAGTAGTAAAACGTTTAAAAACCAGAACTCAATCACATTCACCACAACCTCACACTCAGAAACACAAAACGACAAAACACAACACCACAAAGACAAAACGAACAATTGACAGATGCAAGGATGTGGATGTGCCCGACGAGCCGATATTTCACGAATTGTCGATATTTAGTATTTAAATACCATGTAAAATACAATTGTCTTTCATAAACATAGATTTCATAAACAATGCTTTGTATAAACAATGATGAAAATACTTTCTATGACGAGTATTGATACGCTTGCCAGTATATCAAATAATCGATATAAAAGGATCCGGGAATTTTCGATGATAGCTTAAGCTTCCACCACAGACCACAAGAGTATAGGTGCACCGATTGCGAAAATTCGCGCATGTCTATCATCACATGATTTCTATGAAATGTTGGGTGCGTTACTGGTTACTCCGTTCCCAATCCGCGCGGAGGCGGCGTGGCCTGCCTGATACGTAGATCGATTCCATATAGAAGAGTCCACGGCATCCGCTCTGTAGCAGAACACATTTGCATTGAGACCGAGAACGGCCTGCGTATTGCGGGGGCCTACGTTCCTCCGCTCGCTCCCTTTACCTATGATGACTTCATGGCTTTCTTCCCGGACAACAGGAGGTCCCTGTTGATTGGCGATCTAAACGCCCGGCACGTAGTGTGGGGCGCTAGAGCAACAAACGCCAGGGGCCAAATGATGTACCGCGCAATAGAGAATAACCCAGATCTCCTTTTTTCACCTCTCCGAAATCCCAACTTTCTACCCTGCTTGGGCCCTTACCCCATCCTACCTAGATGTTGCTGTTACAAAGGGAATCGCTGACATCCCGCCGCTTCGGGCGATAAATGACCTGAACTCTGATCACTTCCCAATCGTGATTTGCCTTGAACCAAGGCGGCCAGGGACATGTGAAATGAAAATTTCATACAGGAATCTCGATTGGGGAGAGTTCAGGCGTAGGCTTAATGAAGTAACGGTGGTTCCCAGCCAAATAGATAACATCCAGGAACTAGAGGCGCAAGTCCAATCATTTACCTCAAACATCCAGTGTGTCCGTGACACACTAGTTCACTCTGTTAGGAAAGAGCGACCTACAGACTCCCTCCCAAATCACATCCTTATCCAAATAAGGGCACGAAACGCCATCAGACGTAGATTTATTTATTTATTTATTGTAACTCTTACAAACACATTTTAAATGTAGTTACATGTAGGAGTGCTTACTAGCTTGCAGAAAGGCAAAACAATATATATAACTACTACTTAAATTCTTGAGAATAGAAACAAAACATATACTTACAACTAAAAAAGAAAAAAAAAAAGAAAAAATAACATAATAACAACATAGGAACTACATAGAGAAAAATTTACAAGCAAATACATGAGATTAGGATGTTTTACTCAAATTTAAAATCAGTCTTAATTTGTCTCACAGTAGTTAAGAGGAGATCTACATCACGATTTTGTATATAACTATTACACTCATGCATCATTCTGTTAATAGGAGAATTACTTAGAGGTGAACAATGAAAAAGTTTGTTGTCTCTTATTCTCAAGTTGACTATAGGAACAGCAAAGAATACATTATTTATTAGGGAACACCTCTTATATTTTAAATTATTAATTATATAGTAAATAAACAAGATATCATTCAAACCACGCCTAACGCTTAACCGCACAATTTTAAATTCTGTTAGCATACTGTTATAAGAGATCATGTATGGATATGTATTATGTGTTTTTAAATACAGATATGTTAAAAACCTTTTTTGTACCCTTTCGATCATATCAATATGAGTCAATGTTTTAGGTGCCCAGATAATAGAGGCATACTCTAAGACAGGTCGAACCAGTGAGTTGTACAAAATTTTTATACTGTTAATCTCTGTAAAGTGCTCTGCATTCCTTATTTTAAAACCCAGGATCTTATGCTTTATTCACAATGGCTTCATAATGCTGATTAAATTTTAGGTTAGACTGAAAGCAGACTCCAAGATCCTTACATTCACTTTCCCGACTCAACAAGACATTATCAATTTTGTAATTAAAATTTATAAATTGTGCTTTTCGTGTAAAAGTTAATATATGACATTTGGCAATATTCAAAGACATTTTATTTTCTTCAAACCACTGGGACACTGAGTTTAAATCAATTTGCATCTCAATACAATCCTGGAGGCAAGTTATTTGCATGTAAATCTTAAAATCATCAGCAAATATGAGGGACTTGGCATATTTTAGACATTTTGGCAATCATTCAGATGACAAAGATATCGCGCGAGAATCGACCATATTCACATAAATGAATTAACAAACAATATTAAAAATCAAATTAGCGAGTACAGGTCGTTCAAATGGATGCAATACGTAAATTCTCTAAGTTCGCAGGACGGCTCCCCTTGGAGCCTGGCCAGGAAAATCAGAGGAGCCGCTGCAGCCATGCCAGCTATACAGCACAACGGTAATGATATGATGACCGAAGAAGGTAAAGCAGAGGCCTTCGCTGATTTCTTGGAGGGGCTACATAGGGAGACGCCTGATACCACCCCTGCCCACGCAAGCATTTCAAACATTGCATCCAAACTAAAATCGCAGAAGTATCCCATCCCACCGTCGGTGATGACAAAGCTGCTTGTCACCCCGGGGGAGATCGGGGCCTTACTAAATCGTTTGCCACGAAACAAAGCTCCTGGAAACGATACGCTGCCCTATTTAACTCTTCGGAATCTTCCAAAGAAATCCATCATTCATTTCATGCACATTGTAAACGCCATCATTCGCCTACAGCATTTCCCATCCTCTTGGAAACATGCCGAGATCATAATGATCCACAAGCCAGGCAAAGATCCGGCCATGGCAAAGGTGGCGGAGAAGCTACTTTTGTCCAGGATAAGTGGCGCAGCCGATGGACTCGGTGTGCTGCCCATGGAGCAGTTTGGCTTCAGGGCTAGGCATAACACCGCCATGCCGGCAGCTAAAATTGCCCATGACACTGTTCAGGGCTTCAATCGAGGCCAAAGCACACGCTCCTTCTCCTGGACATAGAGAGGGCGTTCGACAGGGTGTGGCATGACGGCCTGCTGTGCAAGATGCATGTGGAGCTTGGCTTCCCGTTATATCTGAGAGGTCTGGTCCAGTCATACCTTGCCGGGCGGCCGGGCCCCTCTCAGTACGCATAAACAGGACAAATTCGTCTGTTAGGCCGTTAAAAGCCGGTGTCTCGCAGGGCACCGTATTGTCTCCACAGCTATTTAACTACTATATAGCAGACATCCCCTCCTCTCCAAACACATTCTTAGTGCTCTACGCCGATGACACGGCAATTTACTCGCAATCCCAAATCGCACAGGCAGCCAAAATTAAACTCCTAGAACACCTTGACATCCTGCTCCCATATTATGCGAGATGGAAAATAAACTTAACGTCCCAAAGACAGAACTAACCTTACTAACTAAAAAGAGAACTAACTTAGACATCACGCCACTAACAATACACGGCATCACAGTAGACTTTAAAGAAAAAGTAAAATACTTGGGTATAGTATTCGACAAACGAATGAACTTTACAGGGCACATGACTGAAATTCGCAGGAAAAACGCCATTGCCTAAATATGCTGATCAGGCCAAGATCCTTCTTGAGCCCTGTGAACAAAGTCAGCATATACCGTGTCATAGTCAGGCCGACGTTATTGTATGGGGCCCCTGTATGGTGTTCTGTGGCAAATACGCACAAAAAGGCGCTGCAGGTTATGCAAAACCGTTACCTTAGAGCTGCCTTTTCAGCAAATCGCTATACTAGAATCATGGATTTGCACTCATGGTCAAACCTCGCCACTGACGGCAAGCATGGACAACGTACGCTATGACCCACAGAACAAACCAAAACACGGGCCCATATACAGAGCAACGTCGCTCTTCTATCAAGATCCGAGACCACCTGAATAACAAAATAACCGACGAACTCAGACACAGACTCACTGACTGGTTGTCCTGCGTGCTCCGCTGGAAGGCGAACTTGGTGAAGCTCGCCTCCCGTTTGTTCCTTGATTGAACGGGCAACGCCCAATATGCAATTTCCAGCTACCCACCCCTCACAATAGGGCATTTACATGCCCCTGGCCAATAGACCAAAGAAACGTGAAAGAGGTTTTTTCGTGTGGTATTTTCCTCTGTTCAAAGCCATCACATAGTTCATCACTCAAAACAAGTCATCATTACGTTAGCCTTTTGGCAATGCTCTACTAGATTAGGCTTAAAGGGTAAGTAACCCGGGAAAGTATACTGCAGCGATATCGAACGGCACACAACTAGGTTTTAGAAGATAGGCTAGATTAGCCCCAGGCGTGACAGTGATGCGCCCCCGCAAATCACGCTTGCAAGCATGAACGGCGGCACTAGCTTTCGTATAAACGCGATCTCTATATCTTAGTATGCCATTATAATTGTAACTGTGGATAATAAATGTATAAGTAAGTAAGTAGGTTACTCCGTTCATCAAACGACAACAGTTGAGTAGTTGCGTTCAGCAACTCTGATGACAAACTGCTTAAACTCAGCTGCTGCTTATTTGTCTCAGCGGGAATATTTTAAGCTGACTTAAGTCAACGTATGCTTAGACATGCGCAACGGCAGAAGTGCGTGCCCAGTTTCACATTTCACAAAATTAATAATAATCATAATTAACAAAAATATATCAGGTAACGCAAGTGAAGTACGCGCTGATGCTTGGCTCCGCCTCTACATGCGCAATATCATATCTTGTACTAGCGTTTAGCCGGACCGTTCCAGTTTCGATCCCGCAGTTCCAACGTTATTATTGTTGCAATATATTTTGAATGGTGGGTTATAGATGGAATATATTCGCGGAAACTTATGCAAGCTGCTGTATATCCACTGTAATACGGCTCTCAACTCAAAGTTTTTTTTTTATCATTAAAATAATATTTCACTTCACGCATGGCGCTTCGTTCGCTACGGTGGGCTCAACGAACAGGAAATGACCAAAACTAACCCAAGGCATACCCAAAATCAGGAAAACACAAATAAAAAAATGTAGTTTCCAACAACGATTTACACAAACGGTTATTTACAGGTAGTATTTGTACTTAAATCCAATCGGAGAGCAGCATTAAGATATTCAATCACAACACCGGGTTGGAGTATTCGAAATGTTCGAATGATGGAATGTGGAACGGTCCCCCTAGACGCAAGTGCGGATGCTTAGCTCCGTCCCTACGTGCCCATAACCACACTTTTTCTTCCTTACCGAGAGGAGCGTCATGGGTATTCTGGCAATTGCCTAGTAGCAAAGCCATTAACAAGCAAGCCAAGCGTCATGGGAGCGGTGCTAGCAGCGCTTTCTCCGATTGAAGATGGTATCAGGTGTCACCTGTAAATCAATAAAACAGAAACAAACAAACAAAATAATGAAATATACAAATTGCCTGTTGAACACTGTTACGTATGATTTGTTGTGGCAGATGATTCATAACCAAGACCTAGAAATGATAAATGCAGATCTTGAATCTCCAGGGTTTGTTTTATCAGTGACTCTGGAAATCTAGGATATTTGAAAGTTGGTGAAATAAATTTTCAGATATCAACTAACCTGATGCGGTGGATTCTTCGGACCGGATTTCCAGTGTGTAAACTGGTAGTAATCCATATTATTTATTAACCCTGACAAAGCTGAAAATTAAAGAATGCTTATGAGTGATCTTGATGACATATATGTCAAAGCAGGGGAGAAATAAACTGTCCTGCTGCACCAAATTTAACTTCTTGATTGTTCCTCTTCTAGGTAATGGGTAGAACGATTTCGCCCTCAGTGGGTACATCTGCACTAGTCCAATTCAATTCATTGACTCTAATGAAGCTGAAAATGAAATAATATTTAAGATATTTACAATTCAGTCATATTACACGTTTGATCGTGGGTTGCAATACTAGCAAGGCTTTTCAATAGGACATCGAGTAAGCTGGATCTTGATATATGAAGAAGGATCATCATACATTTGAGAAAAGCTTAGTGATATTTAATAGAGATCTCTGATCAGTTTACACTTCTTCTCAGTCCGCATGTCACTTCGCTTCGGTCATCATCCCTAAAGGTATGCGGATGACTCGAGAGCCAATCGGAACAATGTCATTAGGACTCTTGAAGAAACGGCAACATGTTGAAAAAGGGCGGCGTCAGTCTACACATTTCGAACAAAAGAAAGAGGACGGTCATGAAAAGCTATGTAGCCCAATGCTGGGACTAAAATGACTCAGTAATAGGGCGTGTTCTTCGTCCTCCTTTCTCATCCGGGCTTGGGACCGGCAATGGCGGAGTTACAAATTCCGGACAAAATTAAGCAGACTGTGACATGTGGGCGATAGGTAGCGCAAGCTAGAATCATAGGAATATTTGAATTGAAGGAACTCGATGACATACATGTCAAAGTACGGAAGAAATAAATTATCCTGTTGTAGCCACTTTGGCTTAGGTCTCGGAGGTTAAACTCGCACTAGTCCAATCCAATTCATCGACTGTAATGAAGCTGATGACGAAAAGAAGCTAAAAGATGAAGAATATTTAGGATATTTACAATGCAATTTACAATTCAATCAAATTTCATGTGGGATGCAAAACTATTGAGGTATTTCACTAAGGCATCGAGTAAGCTGGATCCAGAAAAATGAAGAAGGATCATCATACATTTGAGACAAGCTTAGTAATAGTCAATAGAGATCTCTGATCAGTTTACACTGAATTTGCTACCCGAACGTTCCACTCTTCATCTCTGTCAGCATGTCACTTCAGTCATCTTTCCCGTAGGCAGAGATATTTATTTATCTCTGCCGTAGGTATGTGGGATGACTTTAGAGCCCATCGGAACCATGCCATTAGGACTCTTGAAGAAACGGCGACATGTTGAAAAAGGGCGGCGTCGGTTACAAATGCCGGACAAAATTAAGCAGACAGTGAACCATAGAAAAGTGATTTATATATACACGAAATAGAACACTCACTCCTGTTGTATCTGCCAGTGGCTTTTGCGACTGTGCTGCCATAGCGGTGTAGTCATTGAACTAATCTTTGGCGGGCCGTTCAAATGATGTCTGGTTTGAAATTTTAATTGTTTTGAAATAGAGCGATGCTCCGAAACTTTCTGAATTTGCTATTTGGAGTAACTATCATTCCAAAACTTCATTTTTGGAAGAAATTGTGCAAAATCTGTCAAAAAAATACTTATTAAGTTTTGGAATGGAGTTATTGAATAATAGCAACTTCAGCAAGATTCGGAATTAGTGCTGGCAACCGAAGACGGTTTTTCTGATAGTCGGTTAACCGGTTTCGGATTATCCGCGGTTTTCCAAAAAACCGAAACCGGTTAACCGGATACTCGGTTAACCGATTACCCGGTTTCTCGTTTAACCGAATAACCGGTTTCTCGGTTAACCGATTAATCGATTATTCGGTTATCTAGTTACATGGCACTGGGCCACCGGGTTCACAAGTAATGGTAAAAAAGATAGAAAGTAAAGTAAAAACTGGGTATTTGGAATCGTAACATACCACATACCTACTGGACGGTGATTATATTTGGAAATGCTTTTAGAGGGCGATTGGAAAATAATATTTACCTTTAATAGAATACCTTAATAAACAATATTTTTAATTTAATTATTTCCTTGGGGTTTATTTCAATAACGACCAAAAACTGGAATAAATTTGGTTCACTAGAATTTAATGATTGTGCCCTAATCGGCAGGGAAACTGAACTAATGGAAATATGCTTAAGAACAAATTATAAATTATGATTAGCCTATGATGACTGTGTATTAACCGATTAACCGGTTATCCGATTAACCGGCTATCCGGTTAACCGGTTATCCGGATACCCGGTTTTCACTATTATTCGAATACCCGGTTTTATCCGAAACCGGTTTTTAAGAAAACCGAATAACCGGTTTCAACTTTTCACGGTTTTTGCCAGCACTATTCGGAATAATGCGCAAATGTTTACTATTTAGCAAATATTTGATAACTAGACATATTGGTGATAAATAAAACAATATATCAATGTAGGTAAATAATATGCATATTTATTAATTATTTATTTATTACTGATTTATTAATGATGTTGATAAAATCTGTTTTTATTTAATGCTTAAGTCACAAAAATAAATATTCTGCTATGATATACTTAACTACGGCCGGTTGCATCAATATATTTCATAAAAATTCTAATTGGACTTTTGCCCATATACATTTTTCCCGATGCATGGCATGGCGGAATTTGGAAATAATTATTGGTCTGAGATGCGGATGACTTTCCACAAAGCGGAGTTTTGATCTGCTATACCTTTTTCGTAACATTGCCAGCCTTTAACTTGGAATTTTGGCGCATGTCAAGGATTAAAAAAAAACAGACTTCACTAATTACAAGGCGAGACGGAAGGAATCGAACAAACTACAGAAGTAGGTACACATATGATATTTTCGGCTGAGGAAAAATGTGATGAAAGTTGTTTATTTTCAAATGGTCATAGAAAAAGTACTTTACGTATAATTTTTTAAATAGTGACAATATTATTTCTAAAAATTGATAACAAATAAAGTATTGTTAATGGGTGTACTATCGCGGCGTAAAAAAACTGGGACAAACAAGTAAACACTCCTAAAAATATCTTACACAATGTGGAGAACTAGCATAGATATTCATTGTTGCTGGTATCAAAAAAGTGTAAAACATTATAATTCTAGGAGAGTAGATTATTTTTGTTGTCATGCTGGGCATACACATTTGGCCAAGTTTGGCAAACCTCGGCCAACACGAATGTGTGATGTGTGTGTGATCTGTTTGTCGGGGTTGGCCGCTGCTTGGCAAAGTTTGCCAGTGTTCGCTTCGTTGTCGGTAAATCGAAACAAGTCAAGGGATTCGAGCATGTATTTGGTGCCGCCACAAACATTTTGGCGATACGTCCATTGTGTGGTTGCCATAATTGTACATGTTTCGAAACATGTTTCGGCAAATATATTGGCGAAGCATATGTTTTCTGAGAACCACTTCTCAACCACTACACCTTTCCTATTTACATATTTTTTCTACACAGTGGCACAAAAAAGTTAAGGGAGGGTGGAAAAATGTAAAAAATGTCCTTGCGCATGATTAAAGGATCAGAGTTTTCTTAAAACAGTAAAATTATTGTTGATAATTTGTAATCAGCCTATAGCTTGAAAAACAATCAAAATCGGGTAAGAACATGAAAGTTTTTGCATGTGTATATACTTTTCTAGTTCTAGTTGATATTCTCGACCCAACTGCCCTTATAATAAATCAAATTAAAAAAAAACGACCTAAACTTAGTTATAATAATAATAGTACAAAATACTGTAGGAATTAAAGAAAATATTACTTCTAACGCTTTTTAAACTTTTTGAATTTTTGGTAGCGATTTCTTGCCAAAGTACGCACATAGCCAAGATTTTGTGTTTTCAAGTTTTCATCTTTTCCTTTAAGGGATCTATTAATATTATTAACCCATACAAAAATATAAAATTTAGTTAGTAAATTGGCAAACAAAGTTTGTACATCATGTTTGTCACAGGTGAACGAAATAAAATCATCCTCTTTGAACAATTGTTTTAAAATTAATGAAATGTTACTATATGTACAATATTTTTCTATATATATATACTTAAATTAAAGGAATATTTTATGAACAGCTTTGAAAATGTCGTAGAAGGGCGAAGGAGTGCCTTGGGACTATATGCTCTACTTTCAATTAGTCTGTTCTCAGGATATAAATTATTTGAAATTAATTTTGACCGACACTCTGGACAAATTCCAATTTTTTTGAGTATTTTTTTTGCAACAAAACCAGCAATGTAACGATGTAATTGGGTTAATTCCATATTGCGAGGGTCATATTGCAAAGTTTCACATTCCGGTAAATTTAAAGCTACCACTTATTCTTCAAATGGTGATGTTATAAATGAGTTTAAGTTATCTAAAGCCCCCTCACAACCTTCATCTTCACAATTTGCCCCTGGTGAGTGCGTTCCCATAAAATTATTAACTATAAGCGTGACATAACACTGCGCAAATTGTGAACAAGTGGGATTATTGTTACGTACTCCCAAGCTTCTTACTTTACAAAAAAAGTTTTCTAACCCATCTTGATTTAGATTTCGGGGCATCAAAAATTTAAAATTTTCTAATTTCAATTTCCCACACAGATATTTGATAGCTTTTACGGTATGAATCCAACTTTTCACTGAAGGCGGTACAACGTGTCCTCCTGTAGTACTGTTCAAAAAAACAATACTCTCAAGTACAGGGATGGCTTCTTTCCAAAAATCGTGATGCATACTTCGTTTTTGAATAGCACATCGTAAATACTTTCCATGTGTGGGTTGAATGATAGAGCCATTGACGCTGTGAAATAGCTTATCAAAAAAAAAGGGCAAACTCGGCAGTTCCATCAGCCTCAGGTGGCAGAAAATTGGAGGCTAAAAAATCCATTCATTATATATATGAAAGATAAGTTCAGCTAATTAACAATAAAATAGATAATTACCTGTTGCAGTGACATGCTTAATTTGACATGCTATCCTTTGGCTAAACACCTGTGCTGCTAAAATTACTTTCATTTTATTCATTTTATTTTCGTATATGTGAGAATCACTTAATGAATAAAACAGTCTATAGTCTAGATCGTCTGGCGTATCTGACTCATAAGCTGACTGGAACACTTTCCAAGATGCTTTCTGAATATGTCCAGTTTTCCATTTAAATTGGGCGTCATTTCTAATTAAGTTATTTCTTATTCCCTTCAGCATGTGTGGAGCATCATACAGTGGTACGACTTCTTGGTTGTTTATCTCAAAACCAAAATTCCTCTGTTCAGTATTGTTTTTTATGTAGGTTTCCCTGGTCTGTCGCTGTAATTCTTTTATGGCCGATTTATTTTTTGCCGCCTGGTCACAAACTGTGGCAACAACTTTTGAACCGACTGCTTGTGATGCACTTATTACTTCTTTCAACAATCTTACAAGCTCTCCGCTGTTGACACCGCTCTCCACGTAATAAAAGGCCAGTGGTTGCTTCCATTTTTTCCTAATACCATTTGCCATAAAAACTAGGGCATGGTCGGCAAACTTTAATGTTTTACTCTCTCCCAAATCTGCAAAACCTTCTATACAATCGTACTTCAAATTAAAAGAAAGTCCAGCAGATAGTGACACTTCATCAAAACAAATACAACAGAATCGGTCCTGAGCATCCATTTTTGACACTGTCTTTTGAAGAGAGTTGAATATTGGCCTGTTTATGCCACATCTCATAGGAACTCTTTTTAGCAGCCTATTTATTGTCTGCTTTGAAGGCAGAGCAAATATGCTTTGCAGAATTTTGTAGTTCTTGTTAGAATTTCTGCTTAAGGATAACGCAAGAATCTTTTCTTGGTTCGTGAATCTTCGGCCTCTAGGTTTCAGCTTTTGTTGCGTAATCTGTGACCTTATAAATCGGAATGAGGTTTTATTGACAGACTTCTTCATGAAATCATTGACTGTTGCAAAATCGGTAGCTTGCTCGACTTTTGACACATAACTCTTGTGGTCTTCGAAAAGCCGCCTTGAAATGGATTTTAAATTTTTTGCTATCCGGTATAGCTTTCGTTTTCTTGGTGACAACTGTGACACCCTTGTTGCCGATATTGACTTCAGCAGAGATAACCTTCTGTGTAGATCTGAAACAATAAATGTAGGGTTAAAAATAATAACTTTTTATAAAAGTAGTGTAAGAATCTTACCATTTCTGCTTTTAGGAGTTGTGCATATTGGCGAAGCTTGCATTGACAAGGAGGGAGTTTGACTTCTTAAAATTGACCCTAAAAATTGATGTAGAAATAAGTAAGCACATTTTTGGCAACACATTTCTTACAAAAAGATCACCTTTTTACAAACTAATCTAGTAACTTGTTGTTATTTATATGTGATTGCAAAATGTATCTCTTGGACACTCAATTAAAGTTTCTTAAAATTAAATGTTATATGAAATATAAATTTGGGAGCACTACCAATTTAACAACTTTTAGGCTATACTATACACCAAATAAAAACAATATATTTTCAGTATGTATTGGATGTCCATTTTTAAACACTTTTGCAGGATATCTTACTTATTTTTAAAGATACAGAGTTGCAGTTTACACGTTCCTCGACTCTTTGATGATGGTAAAGCTGCCACAAACAGATTATTCGTAGCTCGTTTGTCTCTAAGCTGCAGGATGATTTTTAAAAATTTGCCCTTTGCAATCACCCGCCGTATCTCAGATGTAATAAAAAATCATTGCCAAAGCGGAAACAGCTTTTTGGTCGTTTTTTTAATGGGGAATCCTGTGGCGTAATTGATTTTTTAACAATGTAGTTTAAAAAAAAAACAAAATACTATTTATATTTTACGAAAAAATAAATATGGCCAAAGTATAATTTTTGAAATGCCCGTGATGCAGGGTAGGGTGCTTCAAAGGGATAAATCATCAAAATTGCCGTGTAGCTCAGACACAAAAATAGAGCATATCTAGTGGTGGGAACATTAGTTTTATAAAAAATTTGCATAGTGTCTGAAAAAATAACCGAGATACTTTGCAGTGTTGAAAAGCGGACACTCTGTACAAAATGACGAATTTTTAGTATTTTAGTGATGGCGATTGAATGTATACACGGAGCTAAAAATTCCAGGCTAAGTATGGGAATCTCGTAAACCGTAATAGATAAAATGTCGGTTAAATGGGGGCAAAGTTTCGGTTTTTTTCGGGAACTTCGAATGTAGTTCGAACTTTTAAAACGGCAATTTGTTATGCATCAAAATGCAACTTTTAACCAACCCTCTATCTATTACGGTTTACGAGATTCCCATACTTAGCATAATAATAAATATATATTAAAATATATACAAATGTAAACTAGAAAATATTATAATATAAATGGCAATATTTAGAAAACCTTAAATTAAACTATTCTGTATATAAAAGAAATGTTACTGGCAATTAATTAGAATTTTACACCAGGTTTTTTAATAAAATATTAGGTACCTGGCAAATGAGATGGTCCTGGAACAGGAGAGTTATCATCCCTAATCATTCTCGTTGTAGTCATTATTTCACTGTTTTCATCGTTGTTAATTATTATAGATGCGACATTTTCATTTGCAGGCTGTATCCATGAGTAAAATGAATTGGTTAGTGTAGATTCTTCTCCATGAATTCCTAAAAGCAATACAATAAGTAAACCTGAAATGCTTACGTGATGTACCTTCTTGTAACCTTGTAACCTCTATTATCAGATATACCGTATATCATTATTCTAGTTACACGTAAACTTACCAGGTAGCCCAATTGTAGGTAAACTTCCTGCTTTCAAAGGCGCTTTGGGTAGAAATTTATTAATACAAAATGGTGCAAAATGATTTGCACATATTCTATAATTCTTATATACTTGTTCTCGAGGAAGCTGCTTCAAATTCTCATTCCCTATTCGCGAAATCCAGATCGTAAATATCTGTAACAGGTAAATATTATTTAAAATGGTGAAATGCCAATATTGAATAGAGTTTATACCTCCATGGCTTAAACAGTAGGCTGTAGAGTGGTTTTAAAAGTGAGTAAAGGATTTCAAAGGGTAAGTAATAAGAAATACGAATAACATTGATAACACAGGAATGTGAAATACTGACCTTTCACAATACCTACTGCTAAAATTACTAATCTGTAAACTCGAGTTGACCAAATCTAATGTTTTTAATAAATTAGATTTTTTTATATCATAACTTAACTAAAATCTGCATTTGGATAATTTTCCTATTATTTGTTTTGCTAGAGGCCGGTCCAGAAAAACCTATTTAATAAAATGATGTTATTAGTTTTATCGAAAAATGCCTAATTAATGGATTTTTTTTGTAGTTTAGAATATCGGAAATCTGTTATGGAGATGAAAATTAGATAACTCTATTTGGCTAGTAATTTGCTCTTTAAACATGTACAATGTGTTTCGCCGAAATTGTTTAGATTGGCATATGTTTGAATAGATTTTGCGTTTTGTTAGTTTGGGTTAATTTTGGTTAGGTATTATGTGGGGTTGATCAAGCGCGTAGCACGCTTGTCTCATTGCGCTTGTTTGCTTAATTAAAGTTAGTTTTGATTATTTTTACTTAGTTTGGAGGAGTAAGGGGAGAAGCGCGCTACTACGCGCGCTTTTTGGTTTTGGTTAGTTTTGGGTTTGGGATAGTGAAGGCACAAGCACACGTAGCGCGCTTGTGTTTTTACTCTGGTTAATTAGGGTTGGAGAGATAGCCAATAATTTTTTTCTAATGAATTTCCGCTTTTTTAAACATTTAAATTTTTTTCTGAAAATGAGAATGATGTATTTGCGGCGAAAAATTTTGATTGCTCTGCAGTGAGAGAGGTACTCTAATGCCAAAAAAAAATTAATTTGTTGCTAACGGATTTCCGCTAAACTAAACTTGACCCAAATTAAAGATAATGCATCGATTAGTTACCTACTTTGAAAAATAGTATTTAAAATTCGATCAACATGGCATCAAAGCATAAAAATGGAATTTTAATATAAAAAAAATAAAAAGGGCTTTAAATGTTTTCCAATGCAGACTAAAATAAGATAATTTTGCTATATGACGTCTTTAACTTCAAACACAGGCTTTTTGTGAAATTGGATTTTTTGCATCCACACTTAAATCAATCTGGGCCACATTTGCCTAGCCTAAACTCTATTGGGACTCTTATCTGTTTTTTTATCAATTTAGATTTTATAGAGTAGTTAAACTAATTTTGCATGCATAAAAGGTAATTAATTACATCACAAAAGTGGTCTGTGGTAGGACTGATAGGTACTTACCGATTCATCAAAATATGGAAATCTTAACATCATACAACTCTTATTTGAGTTCTTACAGGAAGGAACACAACAATAAAACATATTTCACCACTCAAAAAAAACTCAACACGATAAATACAATATTAATTTGACATGCCTGACATGACTTAAAACTTTTGTGACGGACGCCTGACGTCGGGACGTCGAAAAACGGCGATGCAAGCGCATAGCGGTGTAGTCATGAATTAAAACAAAAAATGGAGGGGATATATACAGTGAAAGTTCTATTTCGTGTATATATAAATCACTTTTCTATGCAGTGAACTATGGGCGATATGAAGCTGAAGCTAGAAGCATAAGAATATTTGAATTGAAGGATCTCGATGAAAATACATGTCAAAGTAGGGAGTGTTGTATTGTAGCGACTTTGGCTTTGGTCCCAGAGGGTGAACTTGCACTAGTCCAATCCAATTCATCGACTCTAATGAAGCTGATGACGAAAAGAAGCATTGCCATTAGGACTCTTGAAGAAACGGCGACATGTTGAAAAAGCTGCCGGTTACGAATGCCGGAGAAAATTAAGCAGACAGTGAAATATGGATGATAGGAAGCTGAAGCTAGAAGCATAAGAATATCTGAATTGAAGGATCTCGATGACATACATGTCTAAGTAGGGAAGAAATAAACTATCTTGTTGTGTTGTAGCGACTTTGTCATTGGTCCCAGAGGGTAAACTCGCACTAGTCCAATCCAATTCATCGACTTTAATGAAGCTGATGGCGAGAAGAAGCTGAAGATAGAAGAATATTTGGGATATATACAATGCAATTTACAATTCAGGGTGACTCTAGACCCAATCGGAACAATGCCATTAGGACTTTTGATGAAACGGCGACATGTTGAAAAAGGACGGCGTCAGTCTACACATTTGGAACAAAATAAAGAGGACGGTCAAAGCTATGTAGCCCAATGCTGGGACTAAAATGACTTAGTAATAGGGCGGAAGGCTGTCCCCCTTCACCTTTCTCATCCGGGCTTGGGACCGGCAATAGCGGAGTTAAGCAACTTCATATAAATTGCCTTTTTAATGACAGTTATCACGTATTGCAATTTATTTCAAGGATGGTCATGAACTAACAATAAGACATAGAAGATAGCTCTTGATTAGTAGGCTATGAAAATAGAGCCATGTTGCCATTTCAACAATATAAAATAATAAAACATTTTGATCACGATCCACATATAAACGATATTGAATACAGTCCGGCCGATTAGGCCGTTATAGGCTTTGGCTCCTAACCAGGAAGAACACGTCATAAATTTGTAGATGCGCTGTTCGAAAGAACTCCTCCAGGATGATTCAACTCGCACTCAATACAAAGAAAGATACCATCTCCGGTCGGACAAAGGAAAAAAAATATATTCCATATGCCGTGTTTAGTAATCGCCTAAACTAAGATGCAGCTCAAAAAGCGTACCCTCACATAATTGATTGCCTTTCTGCTTTAACATTCATTCAGGCAAGCACTCTGCCTACTACACCACCCAGACGTTTTAGGAGTTTCGCTGGAACGTAAAGGCATTATATGCTAGCGTCTTGCTTTTGGTTGGTCAAGACTATCCGTGACTTGCACCCCTCTAAGGGGTCATTCACCTTGACGATGGTGAGAGGGCTCAGTAGCCTTAAATACCCTGAGAGCGAGGCCGGCGCTAGCGTAGCTACTGGTAGGGTCACCCATGCCGGTAAGGTCTCCACGCACCGTCTAACCCAGATTGGTCTTTCTCCCTGTAAGAAGCCGGTGAATAAAAAACTCTTTCCACCCGTCCCGCCAGCCTGGAAGAGAAAATTGGCCATACATCCCTACCATGACGAGTTTTAAAACGCACGGAAAGTTAGTAGATATAGTTTCTGCGTTCTGGGCTGAGGCGCACTGTAGCAAAAATCGCTCACGTGGAATACGCCTGTCTAACCTGTCTGACCTGTCCTATCCATCCTGCCTGACCTGACCTGTCTATCTATGTATAGATGACATGATCACGGACAAAATACACAAAAGAAGAGGCGTAAGGCAGGGCGACACCATTGCTCCCAAGCTTTTCACCCTAGCTATGGAAGATATATTTAAAACCTTATCATGGGACAAACAAAGGCGTGAATGTGGATGGCAAATATCTAAACCATCTAAGGTGCACCGACGACATCGTCCTAATCGGTAAAACACTCGATGAACTAAAAGTAATGATACAACAACTATAGGTACCATCGCAGGAGGTAGGCCTAGAGATGAACACCGTAAAAACCAAGTTTATGAGTCTAAGTGGGACAAACCTACTTATCATCCAAGGCCAAGAAATAGCAAAGATATACGAATACGTCTATCTGGGGCACCAGATCAAACTTGGGAAAGAGAACCAAAAGGCTGAAATTGCCAAGAGAGTGAGCATGACCTGGGCAGCATTTGGAAAGCTACGCTTTATCCTGAAAAATCCAGATATTGCTATAAACATGAAAAGTAAAGTGCATGACATGTGCATACTCCCTACGGTCTGGAAGCCATGACGCTAACCATAAAAAGTGCATGAGACTCACCAGAGGGCCATATAACGCGCAAGGCTAGGCCTTAGTCTGAGAGACAAGATAAATAACTACGACATACGACGACGCACGGGTGTGTACGACGTGATTCAGTGCATAGCAGAAGCAAAGTGGAGATGGACAGGCCACGTGGCGAGGCAACCGAACAACAAATGGACAAAAATAGTCATGCAGTGGAGACCAAGAACACACAAACGTGGCAAAGGGAGACCCCGGAAAGGTGGATGGATGACATTTACCGGAAAGCAGGGAGAGGATGGCCACATTGCACAAGACCGTCAAAGACGGAAATTGGAAGCGGAGGCCCATATTGAAGAGTGGATTCGTCTAGGCTGCTTATGATGATGATGATGATGATGGTGTATCATATATGGTAAATAGTTACGTCATGGATCTGCCAGTTCACAGTTTGGTTTATATTCAGAAAGATCGGCAACCGGTAATTGAAAACGGTAAAATATTGAACATTTCCGTCCCATTTGCCGAGATTTACCCTCATATCGCCGCGTAAGATGTTTACACATCAATAAGAAATTATAATAATTATACTTTGTTTTTTAGACAAGGTTTGTGAATACATATCTCACACCAAATGTAAATTCCAAAACTAAAACTATGCATTAAAAAACAAAGGAAAAAAAAACAAAACGAAGGTTATGTCCTGCCTGATATCGTTACCAGCTGTCAAAAGCTTCCGAACAAAATCCCAAAACTCAACGGGACGCGTTTAGACAATTTCCAGCTGCTAACATTCAGCAGTTGAGTGATGCATGTCAGCTGCTGACGCCTGGTGAACGCAACCGTTGACTTCCCCCATAATATTTTTCTATGATGTTGACTATTGATGCCTTCGCTCGCAACCAACCAAAACTAACCCAAGGCATGCCCAAAATGAAGAAAAAAAGCTATTTACTAACATAACCGTAAAAAATAAAGTTTCGTCGCTGACGGGAATTGAACCAAGGCCACCTATACTATCGAAACCGGCCCGCCGGCCAGAGTTGTGTCTGCCATCGTATCACAAACAGACCATCTAACCCTTAGATTAGGAAAGCCTTGTCTAAGATCTACCCACTGGACTAGACCACCACTGCGAGCGATTTGCCGAAAATTAAACACTTTTTGATGTATGTCAAACTGTCAAGATCTGAGCATGCGCGAATTTTTGCAATCTGTGTACCTATCCGCTTCTGAGCTTCCCAATTCCCATATCTCTCCAGATCTCCATTGGAGTTGAAGAGGTATTGTTATAGATAACGGTGTGCTAAAGGTGAAAAATACAGACAGGCAACAATATGAAAAGTATGACACCGGTATGTGAGAGGTCAGAAAAATCGTCATTTTTTACTGCTCAGATTCCCTTTAACTTTGTATCTAAAAAACTTAAGTTGTAAGAAAAGATAGTGCTCGGTAGTCGCTAGTCAGTTACATATTCTTCAGAAACAGTAACAGTATCCAAGCTCCATGAATACTTTTGTTTGGTGAGGTGTAAAAATGCTCTCTTATGCACCCCCTCGATGAATGATTCTAAATCCTGACGGATCCAGAGCAAGGCAACTGCTAAAAAAGAGCCGAGAGAACATCAGGAACTTGGTAGGTATTCTGACTGGGCATGGAAGCCTAAACAGACATCTGCGGCGTGAGGGACAGCCCACTCTGCCCGAACTGCGGGACAGGGGAGGAGTCCTTATACCATTATATAGGAATTTGTGATAGGTGGAGTCGCCTAAGGAGGAAGATACTGGGAGCACTAACACTTGCTCGGGAAGATCTAAAGGATCTGGAGGACTGG
The DNA here is from genome assembly GCA_016904865.1 of Pissodes strobi. Taxonomy (NCBI): domain Eukaryota; kingdom Metazoa; phylum Arthropoda; class Insecta; order Coleoptera; family Curculionidae; genus Pissodes; species Pissodes strobi. Next base: position 105,506 of record MU185221.1, on the reverse strand, counting down.
GAGGACGTCCTCACCTTTATCAAGGTGACGGGCCGTTTCAGTGCGGGCCGGGTGTTGGAAGTAGCCAGGTAGGGGAGGGCGGATCGGTGATGGTGAAAAGGGACTTATAGGCCTACTTACCGGGCTTCGGCCCCCCACCCTTACTACTACTACTACTACTACCCCCTCGTGTGAGGGTAGTGTGGGACTCTCCTCTATGGGCCCACGGTCACTTTAGAAAGTGACCGTGCTATGGGCCTACCCACTAAAACCACACCATGTTCTCTTGATGCCAGTGCCTAGGCACTCTTACATCATCCTTCCTTGGCCTTCATAACAAGTGTCTAGTCCTCCCACTAACTTTCCCATGCGAAAGCCGTGCATGCGTAATGTCGAAACTAGAAGAGGTATTATGATGGCTCTGCATGGCCCTCCGCTCGCTACTGGGGTGAAATCAACAAGAATCAACCAAAACTAACCCAAAGCTTACGCAAAATTAGGAAAAACGATAAATTAATAAAAAACAAACATAACCTTAAAAAAATAATTCCCGTCGGTAGCGACAGATGCTTTGTTTACTTTTTTTGTAAGGTTATGTTTGTTTTTATTAATTTAATTCTTTTCTTAATTTTGGGTTAGCATTGGGTTAGTTTCGGTTAGTTCTTGTTGATTGCAAAGCCATAATAATGGCCGGGGGATGCATCGGAATCAACTGTTTATCGCCGTCAGGAATCGCGCTATCACGCGGCGAAGGTGTTTTAGTAAAATGTGCTCGGTCGGATTCATTTGATTTGTAGACAAATGTATAAAATGGAACAGCGAGTGTGGTTTAGTAATGAGATTCATCTGATTTATAGGCAAATGTGTAAAATTTCAGAAAATGTATTGGCAAAGCTCGGCCAGATGGAATAACGAAAATCTGTAAAATCTTTAGGGGAAGCTGCGCTTCCCTTGCTTCCATGGCAAACACGCCACTGATGGATAGGCTAAGCTCGCAGAATAATCTCTGATGAATAGAACTATATAACACAAGACGTTGCCTGGATCGGGTTACAGGGCTTCATTTAATTTTCCCTTCACGCATGGCCCTCTGTTTGCTTCGCGCGCTCCGGGGCGCAACCAAATAAAACTAACCAAAACTAACCCAAATATAGGAAAAGAAAAAACATAACTGAAAAAAAAATAAAAAAAAAACATCGACAGGTATCGAATCCGGGCCGCCGTATCAAAAAACAGCATCCAACCGCTGAGCTACGAGACCACTTGAAAGCAATTCACTGGACTATAAAGGTATGGTGTTTGTCAACAATGTAATGCGCGCAAATCTGAAGCCTTGTGACCGGGGTCCGGGAAACGTCTACTGCTAAATAACATGTCAAATACTTATTACATAACACAGCAGAAAGGCGCGCTTTGTTTGTTGCGCCCAAGAATCGTAGTTAAGTTTATGATTACGATTGTTGGGTTGCGCCTCCGTAGCGAGCGGAGGGTTATGCGTGAAGTGAAATATTAAACATTCTAAAATGGTAAACAAAAGGCTCTATGTTCCACGCCGTTTACCAATAGTAAACGGAATGCATATTGGGAACTATCAGCTGTCTCTGGAACTATCCTCTGCTTTTTTCTTAAAAGATATTTCCTCGAAGTTACCACAATATACCACACTTAACCACTCATATTTGCTCGAACCATCTGTCAAACTATGACGTCAAACTAAACCAAACCAATTAGCCATGATACAGCCCAGCTAAGTTTGACATTATGAATTTAAAAGGAGAAACTGCTAAATAGTAGATTAACTATTTTCTTTAGAAAATGTACTAAGCAAAATGGAATAGGTACGTACTCCGTGCTAATTAATAACGAAGAATTCCCAATAAAAGCACCACTTGACATTATTATGCGGCTAAAATCAAGTAATTATTGATATAACCTCTTTTTCGTGAAATTACTTTTTACTTTTTTTTTATGATCAATTTTTAATTAAACATATAAATGCTTCTATTCGAAAAGGAGTGTGAACTCCTGTAAGTCCGCATGATATAAATGATTTTTTAAATATACAAAGAAATTAATTTGAGGATGCCTCAAGAAATGTAATTAAACAACCGTCGATACAACCCTATACTCTAGAGAATTTAGCGCTTGATACTTGATTAATATCGGTGTTTATTTCATTCTGTACAATGCCACACATTCAAATAATTCTCTTACTCATTTAAAGCATGTAATTAACATAGAAAATGTAAGACAAAAATGTAAAAAAAAACAAAGAATGATACTCCTGTGAGAGACGAAGAGAGGGAGAAATAAAAAGAGCGAGCTGTGGAATTTCCTTGGATTGAAATAGTTACTACTACGTCACCACCCAAACCACAAAGTAAACCATGTCGTCATGAACTTAACTAACCACACCGCTGTGGTAAGCTCGAGGAAATATCCTTAAAGTAAACCATGACATCATGAACTTAACTAACCACATCGCTGTGGTAAGCTCGATGAAATATCCTTTTAACCTTTGACTGACACTTGAACTTTGACGTATGGATGATGATGTTTTGGCATATAATGTAATGTGTTTTGGTGAAGAAAAAAATGGTCGTGAGTCAACAACAGTATAAAGTTAAATAAACTTCCGCGGTAGTGTTTCTTTCCATTTTTCGTCGAAGAATCATGGTATAGTATATATATAAATGTACATTAACACTTATGTTCAAGGAGCTTTATGCATTTTTTAGTGATGAAAGTCCAAATATCTAAGTATCTATTATTTGGAATCATGTTTTTTTCATAAAAAGTTTTTAGAACCTTGATAAGACGACAGTATAATTTACGATTCCTCAAATTATTGCAATATCTGTAATTAACCCTATCTATTAACCCACTTATGCTTCTTTTGAAGCAAAATATTGTTATTTATGGGGTTTCTGAAAAAAAGTAGGTGAATTCACACCCACGCAAGCGTAAACAAAATCGATATTTTGTACGATATTTCTGGCACCCAACCCAGAACCAATTCAAATTACCATTTAAAATTATGCAAGAGTATTAACAATGTAGGAATATAAGGAATAAGAAATGAATAATAAACAATTAAAAAATAGGTATTTTGAAAAAACAACAGGTACAGTTTGTAAGATTTGCTTCTTACCGCAACACTTTTGGTTTCACATTATTTTACAAAAAACAGCCTCATGATCCGTTTGTATTGGATCACATGGTAAAACACCATGAACTACGACTACTTGTGTTATTTACAATAATGAGATTAATTAAGGTTTCATTGTATGGTGTAATTCTGGTAGGCTTATCATCTATTTGAGTTAAATTAAAACAATTAAAAATATCATTTAAAAATTTACATTTTACGGACTGTTTAAGATATTTATATTAAAATCTCCTGTTCAAACAACCACATCACAAGTACAAATGACCTCTGGAATGACATCATATAAGCATTTTAGCTTGGTGAACTGGAATTTAGTGTTCAAGCAAGTATGATTTTAATTTATCTGTAGTTGACTCAAGGTTTAGGTTACCTATGTAAAATACCTTACCATCCTCTGCAGCTGGTGAAGTAATTTGCACATTACATACATCATAAATTGCTGCCTGAAAAGGGGTTGTTTCCCAAGAAAATAGAAGGATTCCCTTGTCTGTCCTGTGCCAAAAGCTTCTGATCTTGCTTCTTTTTCTGACTTAAGGCCAGTCAGTTTGCTCCCTGTTATGTCTAAAATCTTATTGCAGATAAGAGAATAATTTAACATTATTAAATTTTTTTGGTACATCAATTTGACTTTCGAAGGTGTCATAGTTCAACTACAGCTCTTTTAAAAATTATGAATAATAATGTAAAAATACTTGATAAGAAGATGGCTTTTGATGTCATAGATCACGACTTAATGTGTGCCAAATTGTATTATTATGGGTTTGGTGAGGTGTCATGTTTTTTTTAGGAGTTATTTGGAGGATCAGGTTGAATGGAAATATTTCTTATCCAAAAAATGTCATATTGGGAGTGCCTCAAGGGTCTATTATTGGGCCACTCTCATACATTATCTATACAGCAGCTATGTTCTCAAGTGTCTCTTTTCCTCATATTCAGTCATATGCGGATCATACACAATTACTGTTTAGTTTCAATCCTGACTATCCAGAACAGACTTCTGAGATCTTGAATTCAGAGTTGAGAGATGTTGCCAAATTTTCGGAGGAACACAGTCTGAAAATCAACCACAACAAGACCGAACTGTTGTTTTTTTGTTCAGAGAACAAAAGCAATAATCTTTTAAATTGTCTTTCGATTTTTTTTTCTTTTATGGCAGTGGCACACACACTAAAGGTAGATCCTATGGCGCTCGACGAGCGGTGTGTGTGCGAAGATGTTGATTG
>MU185221.1:89634-101125 GCA_016904865.1 Pissodes strobi | reverse complement strand
CGAGTAGGCTTATGCATCTACCACCTAGGGCCGCTTCCACTCGAAGCATCGGCCTCAGACTCATTCCTTTGGCGGTCCCTAGTCTGGCAGGGGTAAAAATGGGGTTTGTTGGATCACTCCCCAGTGATCAGCTCCAGACTTTGTAAAATTAATGATCAATTGTTAGCATTTACAAACTGCGGAAAGAATTTTGGCTTATATATATGTAGATATAAATTTGACCTTTGAGAAACACATTTCAACCCTATTAAAGAAAAGTCATATAAAAATTAAACTGCTTTATGTGAAGAGGCACATACTTATTAAACTTTAAAACTAGGAAAAAGTTATGTGAATCACTAATTAAGTCAATATATTCATACTGTTTTATAAGGTACTATCCATTTTTGCATGTTGTGAATAGAAATAGTATTCAATATGTTCAAAACACTTGTTGTAGATTTGTATTATAAACTGAGAAAATTTGATCATGTTTCTAATAATATAAAAAAATTGGGTTGGCTGAAATGTAAGAATATGTATCGCTATAATCTTACAATATTTTTAACGCAACTAAAAATGAAGAAAGAACCTCTTTATATGTATGAAAAACTCATATTTAGAGAGGCTATGCATAGTCGTAATATAAGAGATAATATTTTTACACACACAGAACTACATAGTTTCAGAAGGGTTTTACCTACAACTGTGTAGATTTATATAATAAATTGCCTAAGAAATTTATAGTGCAATAATTGTGGTTTCATAAGGTCAAAATATAAAAAACGTCTGTTAGAATTTCAGTAAATCTTAGTACATAGATATTTGGTTATATAACTAAATCCATGAATAGTAGTCCACGGCTACATTATTGTGTGCATTAGATCAAATTGTATTTGGTTAGTTCATGGATTTTGGTATTTCTGGTGCAATTGGTTAAGTGGAGGAATGGCCACAGGGTTAAACTTCGCCAATTGTGCATTGTGCCCTTCACAGTGTATATGATGTATGGTTGTTTATTATTTGTATACATATGTGAACTTAAATAAAGGCGATATTTATTTATTTAATATTTTTATTTTAACCCTTTATCACATTTTTTGATGATCCTTTTGGCATGAACAATTAATTACTGATCACTTAGTTGAGATACCGCAGACTTATCAGTAATCAAGTTAATGTACTTGTCTAGGACGTCCTTTGCAGCAGTTTCCATTACGGCATTTCCTGCATCTTGTGAAGTTGCTTTACTAATCTTTTTCATGTTTGAGGGTTCCAAATGTCCATCTTCACAATTTCAGAGTTGCCTTCGCTTATTCCTATGGTCTCAATCTGATTAGATATTTCCTGCTTGTAACCACTCAATGCCTCTGACATGGTTTTTGCCCACGTGGTTTCAAGATACTGTAGCTGTCCCTCCTCAGTTCTTTTAGGCTCATTTAATTCAATGTGATCTTCAATAGCTTTAACTTTCTTCTTAAGCTCCACAGCTTCATTTGTTTAGTCTTTTTAAATTCAACATGCTTAACCTTTTCTTCAATCTCATTAGGTTGACAGCTATTTATATTCCACTTTTTTCATCTTTGACCTTCTGATTAATGTTAACATATTTTCGACCCATTTTTCCGCACATTCTCGACAAGAATGAAACAATGATCTAATGTTGTTTTGATTGTTTTCCACGCTTCTGATGCTTTAATTTATTGACAAAAACGCCGTTTCAAACGCTGTCTTCACTGTCACTACTAATAGTATAGTCAATTTGTGCCGAAAATGGGGGTATTAAAGAAATTTGGAATAAAAAGTTAAAATTTGGTGAAGTTGAAGTTTAAATTGTGTTGAACATGATTCAGTCGAGTCCCGCGACGTCCCGGCTGGGGAAATGTCGCCATCTTGAATTTTAATCTGCCATATATAATTTTCGTCGCCAGACTTTTTTTCTTTTCCATTTGGTTTCTGAATAATATTTTGTACACTGTTTTTTATTTAATAACTAAGGTAATACTTCTTTATTTCCCTGACAGGAAATTACTTAGAAATGGGGAATTTTTGGCGATTTATACAAATGTATACAAATCCTTTAAAAAAACAAAGGAAAAATCTAGAAATAAATACCTTATCATTCTAAGATATTATTAAATATTTTTAATCTACCTATACTATATAATAATTATAGCATTTTGGCAACGCTGCTGGATTAAGAAGGAATTATAAAAGTTGCAGGGAAGTCCTTTACTAATCCAACGTTACAGCGAAAAGACAAGGTAGTCAATCTTGCTTCTCTATCTGCCACCATAAAGGTACAGTTATTCTTTTTCACCATATAATTTGTGTGGTGAAAGATGACGGTCAATTATCAGGAATATTTGCAGTATGAGGTTGCACGAAGGCAACAAAGTGAACACATCGATATTATTTCTAAAATTTGTCCTCCCGGTGAAGTTCTCCCAGAGAATCCTTTCTACAAATTGGATGGAGGAGATCTCCTGCATCGAGTTCCGTGGCCAAGTATTGATACTGCAATGTATAGTGAAGTATGCAAGAGATATGTCAACTACGTCATGACCACGTACGGACTTAACACTATCGTAGTGTTCGACGGATATGACAGCGGTCCCACAACAAAGGATGCAGAACATCAGAGAAGAGGAAACACGTCTACAAGAGACTACAAAATTGACAGGTCTAATCCGGTAAGGGTGCCAGGGAAGTAATTTTGAGTAAACCAAGAAATAAATATGCCTTAATTTTCCTTCTTAAAACTTATTTGGAGGCTGAAGGTCTAGGTGTTTTGCAAGCGAACGCAGATGCAGACTGTATCATTATTAGGGCGGCATTATCAAAAGCACAGGAAGGTTGCAAAGCCGTAGTAGTTGGCAAAGACACGGATCTTCTCCTCTTGATTATTGGGCTTTCACCTGTTGAAACCAGCATTTTTATGTTGATCCCGGTAGCGCGAGCGCCAGGAAAACCACGTAAAATATTACGAGGAAAAACTCTGGCATCAGATCTTGCCGGCATCTGCGGGTAATACTTTTTCTTCATGCGATGATTGGACGTGATACAGCGTCAGCTTTGTTTGGGTTAGGAAAGAATCGTGGCTTTAAAATTTTAAACACAAAAGAAGAAAATCGAGAAAAAGTTGCTGTTTTTGAAAAAGAAAATCTTTAGGAAGCTGGCGAAGAGTTTTTGGTAGAGTTATATGAGGGGTCTAGATCAGACGTTCTAAATAAATGTAGATTTAAAAAAATACGTCTCATCAGTGGCAAAGCAGACCATACAAGGTATGTTGGATCTAGCTACTCTGCCACCAACCACAGCGGCGGCTAAGTATAATTTCTATCGGGTTTATCACCAGGTTCAACAGTGGTGTGGTGTGGATCTTGACCCCAGTGATTGAGGCTGTACATTCGTTGATGCTGTTTTGCAGCCAGTAGTGACTCTAATAAACGCAGCTCCTCCTCACCTACTGAAGCTTATATTTTGCACTTGCAAGGGGGACCGCAGTAATAAGTGCGAGGTCGTCGATTAGGCCTCACTGGTAGCACGATGAGAGGAACCTGTGTAGGTGAAAACTGTTTTAGCAAGGTTGAACCGATAGAAGAAATTCACGTCGATGAGGCAACTGAGGTTGACGACTTAAGGGAAGAAGGTCCGACAAACACTAAATGCACTAGGTATATTTTTACAGTACCCTTTATATAAAATTAATACCTACTTCATTTGCTATAGTTAAGTTCCGGTATCCGGAACAACAGACAACCAGCAGAATAGTAGAGATTAGGAGAGACCTTGAATAAGCTTAAGTTAATAATATAATTTGCGATGCTACAAGTTTTTGTTCATGAGATTTGTTGAAGTTAATATGTTTCATGCAGGATCAAGAAAGTAGATGACAGGAGTCAGATCCAGGAGCTTCAGTTAAAATGAATCGCTTAAATTTTGTAATATATCATAGTAAAAAAAATTTCCGGAACCCTATTAATTTAAATTTTAATTTTAAACATTCTACTGTCAAGCAGTGGCGGTCGTCTGCTCTTATTTATGAAAAGGTATAATTTTCGTAAATTTAAATAAAATCAATATGTTTTACATTCATTCAATGCTGTCAATGTACTTTTTTATTTTTAGTAAAATATTAATAATAATAATAATAATAATAATAATAATAATAAATTATTTATTTGCCCAAAATTTACATATTTTTATCTACTAGAAATAAAAAAAAAACATACAACAGGCAAAAAGGAGGTTAAAGGCAATTCAAAAAAGATACGAGTAAAACCTCCTAATAGAAAGAAAAAAAAACTATAAAATTTACGTCCAGTTAAATAACTATTCTACGATCCTATATTTATAATAATGTTCAATTCAGAAAACCACATATATTATAAAGAAATACCCAAATACAGACACGCAGTGTCTCATGAATGCACAGGCCGCCGTATAAAATCTACTGTAGTAAATATTTTTTGTACAAATACTTAAATCCGCTCATTGATAAGTTTTTAAAGGCTATTGGAATTTCGTTGTAAAGTAAATAAACATTATAAGAAAATGACCTTTGATAAAATGTTGTGGTATGCATTGGCGGAGAGACTAGTCCTCTATGCCGAAGATTCAATGAATGAACATCAGTTCTGTAGCGGATTTTATTTGTTAAATATGAGGGGCGGTTGAAGATTATTATTGAGTGAAATAAGCAAGCAGCATGAAATTTTCTACGATCTTCCATACAAAGCCATTTAGTTTCAGCTAGTTTATAACTGACTGGATCGCGACGACGAATACCGTAAATAAATCGCAGACATGACTTTTGAACCCGCTGAATCCGGTCTTTATCGATTTTGTCCAGGCATGGTCCATAAACCACATCTGCAAAGTTAAAATGACTTAGAACCAGAGCATTACTTAGGTTAATTTTTTGTGATGTAGAAAGTAGGTGCCTATGCGGGAACAGTCTTTTCAAGTTGGCATAAGCAGACTGGATGCATTTATTTACGTGCTGCTTAAATCTGAGACCCGAATCAATGTATAGTCCCAAGTTACGAGAACAGTCAGAGCAAAGCAGTTGTTTCGAAGAAGCCTTTAAAGTTATATTCTGCTGCAATACATTGCGATTTTTTCCAAAAATCAAATAGTTGGATTTTGATGCATTTATCTGTAAATTGTGTTTTTCAGAAAAATGTATTAGACGATCCAGATCCCTATTAATTTTCTCAGTAGCACTATCTTTATCTCCAGGGAAAAATGACAAATATAGCTGTGTGTCATCTGCATATAAATGGGCGTTACAATCTTTAAGACAACTAGTAAGATTACAAGTGTAAATACAAAATAAAATAGGCCCCAATATGGAACCCTGTGGTACACCACACAATTGATTACTCATGAATGACACGCCTTTACTAGTTTCAACGTATTGTTTTCTGTTTGTTAAATAATTAGTAATTAGAGCAATTGCATCTGAGTCAAAACCTACATAGCCCAGAATGGCACAAAGCAACTCATGATTTATTCGATCAAAGGCTTTACTATAGTCTAAAAGTACTAAAGCAGTGGCCTTGCCCCGATCTGTAGCTTCAATAATATCGTCCGTAATCTTTAAGAGTGCAGTTGTACAACTAAATCCCGATCTAAATCCTGACTGATATGATGGTAAAATATTATGCGTGTCAAGATATTCTCTGATTTGCTCATTCATTATTTTCTCCATTACCTTGGACAAAACTGGCAAAATACTTATCGGTCTTAAATCATTATAATCCTGAATGTTTTGTTTTTTTAAAAGTGGATATATTTTAGAAATCTTCCAAGCATCTGGAAAACATTTCTCTAATATACAAGAATTTATAATATTAGTTACAAAAGGCAAAATTTTATCTATACACAATATCAACATATCTAGATTTATTTGGTCTGCCCCGGTAGCAAGAGACTTTATTTCAAACATACTCGCTCTCACACTATCGGTGTTTACCGTGCTAAAATTAAATTTTGTAGGTGTCTTAGTTTTTTGGTTATTTTTATAAAAATTAAGAAGCTCCAAATCTATAGGGTTGTTATGTGACGAAGCTTGCATAAAATGCTTATTTATATCGTTAGGAAAATTTAACAGTTCAGGTATATCATTGTTTTTATCATTATAATAAATACTTAAACTTTTTAATCTTTGCCAAAAAATCTTTTTATTTACTAAACCCAATGTTACAGTCTGTCCAAGATATTGTTTTTTCTCCTGACGTATCGCAATACTAGTCTGATTTTTTATTTGTTTATAATAGGTCCAATTTATATCATTCTTTGTTTTTTGATATTTTTTATAGGCTTTATCTTTTAGACGTATCATTTTTTGAATAGTATATGTTAACCAAGGTGGTTTTTTTTTATTTAATTTAAGCTGTTCTATTGGAGCTAACACATCAAAAATATTTATTAAATAACTATTTAGAGCCGCAACCTTATCATCAACTGTTTGTAGATAAACTATATTTTGAAATGGTGTTGCTTGTAAAAAATCAGATAGTAATTCTTTATTAATATTTTTGATATTTCTTGTCTGAAAAGTAATATTTTCCTTAATTTTTTTATTTGTAAAATTGCAATACGTCAAAAAATGATCAGAAATTCCCATATCTCTAACACCTGCCACGAAATTAGTCTCCTCAATTGGTATTATAATTATATCTAATAGGGCGATTGATGTTTTGGTAACCCTCGTTGGTTCCCTAATAACTTGCTGTAAATTTAGAGACTCTATATAATCATAAAAAGCAGAAATATTTTGATCGCTCAAATTCAATAGATTCAAATTAATATCGCCCCCACAAATTATTTCAAATGGCTGAAAATCAGCTAATCTCTTTTCTATTGTTTGCAAAAAATCTCCAACCCTACCCTTTGGAGGCCTATAAATTACACCAACCATATATGTTTTATGTAAATGTTTTAGCTGAATCCACAATTCTTCACATATTTCATTTTGTGTAAAAAAATAATTAGAAAATTGAAAATTATCTCTGACATAAAGAGCCAATCCCCCACCTCTAGCTGGTCTGTCTCCTCGAACAATATTATACCCGGGTATATGTACTAATGAATTTAAGATATGAGTCTTTAACCAAGTTTCAGAAATTCCTACAATGTCATACTCACCCTGAGTCACAGTATCTTTCACTTCCGCGAAGTGCGGCACAAGAGACCTTGCATTCAAAAAACACATACGTAAACCTGACATATTACCAAGAACAATACTTACAGAGTAAATAACAAAATGGCCTACAAATTATAGATAGAACTATAAAATTAAAATATTTAAATGTATTCAATTCAAAAGCAAATAAAAGTATTGGTTTTCTTTCCCTAGTGAAATATCACAAAAATACTTCGATTGATAAGCGTGAAAAAAAGTTTTAAATATAAATATGAATAACAATAATGAAAAAAACTCTGTATTTGTGTGGTTTCGGCTTATTAGTTAACATCGTCTTCACTTTTAATAAGTACTTTTTTATTGTCTATGTTTGCAAAAATTCTGCCTCCCATGGTCCACACTGCCTTTTGTCCAAACTTTTCCTTTGCCAGAAGCACCAGCTCATACCTTGACTTTGTCAGTTCTTCTACTATAACCATCTTACTTCCCTTAAGCTTCTTTTTTTGATTAAAAATAACATCACGATCCGCGCAGCTTTTAAAGTGTACCAATAGGGCCCCATTTTTATTATTATGAGGCGATCCGATTCTTTGACAAAATAAAGGTGTTATATCCTTAACGCCAAGCTTTGTTTCAAACATATTTGTAACCTGAACATTAAGGCCTTCCTTGTCTCGTAGGTTTCCTGGTAATCCATAGACTCTTAATTGATTTTGCTTAGTTCGCTGCTCTAGATCATCCATCCTTAATTTATATTGCTCGTTCTCTTTCTCCAGAAGAACGACACGCGTTTCCAAATTATTTATCTTCGCCGATATCTGCTGTAAAGTATCGTTAATTTTCTGCGATACCTTTTCTGAGATACTATTTATTAAGGAATTTAGGAATTCCTTATCTGAAATAGTACTTTTTACGATGTCTCGTACAATATCGTTTGTTAAGGCTTTGAGCTCGGTTTTTTGCCTCTCTGTGAATACCATTGTACTGTACTGTAATTTATAAAACACTAAATATTACTGATTGTATTGTTTTTTTTTTCACTAGAACATTACGCGAAACTATGTGCAGACACTGTTTTTAAGTCTGTAACAAATGCCAGCAAAATCCACCAACTATATACCATTAAAAATTAATACTTTAGCCCAACTCACAACAAACACGTCTAACCTCTACGGACGCACATCACGCAGGGGCGGGGACACCCTTCCACGCCTTCTCCTCCTCCTGGAGATGACGCCCATGACAAGCATATTCATTTAAGTAAAAAATGACTTGAAATTCCCAAGAGATAACTAAAACGAAAAATTTTAATTAGAACTGTAAAGAAAGCGATTAAATAACTGTTTACTGGAAACAAATATGGCGGTTTTTAAATTAACATGGCGGCGTTTCCCCATCCGGGATATCATGGGACTCGATGAAACCATGCTCAGAACTGTTTGAACTATTACTAAGCCAAGTTTCAATTTTTTATTCTGAATTTCTTTATTAAAACACAATTTGACTGTACTATAAAACGGACTCTTAACACTCAATATTTTTATTATTATTATTGTACTGTTCTGACAGTATGCGGTAGAACCGATGAACTGTCGCAATGTCTTAAGCATCCAAGTCACCAAACATTGTCAAACTAAAAGTTTAAATGGCGGTCAGTCTGTTTTTAAAATTGTTCACGGAAGGAGGCGCAACTACTCACTCAGGCAGAAGATTCCATTGGTTCACTATAGGGTTAGTAAAGAAGAACTTTCGAGAGAGTCTGTGGTAGGGCTGCACGTCTAGTTTAAGTGCGTGTCCACGCAGGTGTAGGTTGAGGATTCTCCGGAAAAGGTCCACATTGCAGGTGTAACGTCCATGCATAATTTTGTAGGCTTCAATTTGACAGCCTCGGTTTCTTCTCTCCTCCAAAGTTGTTAGTTTAAGGGTCCTTAGTCGTTCGTCATAAGTTAGGTGCCTGAAGGTAGGTGGGATTCTGGTCAATGTCCTTCCTGAAGTAGGGACTCCACACTATCACATCATGTTCCAGAACTGGCCTCACGTAGGTCTTCTATGCTTTTAAGAACAGATCAGGGGATAAGTTTCTAAAGCATCGACGTATCAAGTAAGGAGTAGTGTTAGCCCTTTTGACAATACTATTTATATGCATTCGCCACTTCAGGTCGTGAGTGATATGTACCCCCCAAGTCAACTTGCCCGGTCACACTCTTAAGTTCCACATCATTAATGTAATAATGTAGCAGAGTGTTGTTATGGCCAATGTGCAGTACCATGCATTTATCAGCGTTCAGTCTAAGAAGCCACCGATTTGTCCATCTAACTAATTCAGCTAGATCCTCCATGAGTAAGCCATGCTGCGTGGTAGGGTCACAGAATATTTTTGTGTCGTCCGCATACATACTGGTTACACATGACATGTTTTCAGCAATGTCGCACATATAGATTGTGAATAATAGTGGGCCAATTCTGACCTGGTATGTGCGGTTGGAAACATAGTTACACATCCAGTTCAGCAAAAGTCCCCTCACGCCGTAGTGCTCCAGATTGATAAGCAGTCTTTGGATGGGGACCGTGTCAAAAGCCTTCTCGAAGTCCAGGTATATAACGTCTATGGGTTACATATCATTGGCGCATCTTGTCCAGAGTTCAGGGCTGGACAAAAGGTTTGATGTTACAGATCGTCCTTCCAAGAAGCCATGTTGGTTGCTTAGGCGTTCACGTAAATTAAGCTGGAGGAAGCTGGTTATTTATTTTACTGTAACTTTTTCCATGCATTTACACACAGCACAGCCGATGTCAAGCTGATTGGTCTATAGCTTTGGGGCAGATGCTTGTCACCCTTTTTGTAAATTGGCACAACCATAGCGTTTTTCCATGTTTCAGTCACCAATCCATTGTTGAACGATTCGGTCATTGCTTGCGCAAGGATCCGGACAAGGAAGCTCTACAGTTGTTGAATAGGACACGTGACACATCATCATGTCCCGGGCTAACGGAAGCCCTGATACCCTGCAACACATCCTCCACTATTTCAGGGATAAAGGAGACAGATTCTATGGAGGCCTCTACACGGCTAACTTCAGAAAGATGCTGCACATTAGTTACATTTTCCTGGATAAATACCCTATTATATTATCTGGCAAACAGCTCCCCGACCCGCAGTGGATCAGTCACAAGTTCATTGTCATCGTCCTTTAGAACGAAGCCTTGTAGTTTTGAGCTCAGAGAGCTGCCTATGTATTGATAAAATCTTTTCGAGCCCTATTCCAGGAGCCTACTTTCATATGCACTCCGCCCTTCCTTAAGCTTAGTGCAAATTTCATTGTTTAGTGAGTTATATATATGCCCGGTAGTCGCACAACAGCCGCGCATCTCTATATCTGTGCCAAAGTGTGCGTTTCATGTTAATCAGATAAATGTGGCTTTTCGTAATCCGTTATAGGTTTATTTCGGTTGTTGCATTGGTACGTATTCTTTTGCAATGTGGGTTAGGACTTGTTGACAGTTGTCATTGTCAACACAGGTTTTAGTAGGATCTGGCTCCCATCCAGCAAATAAGTTATTTGCAGAGACGCTCTTACCAATAGGGGAGTCGGCTTCGATGCCAGTCAGGACGATCTCGTCGGAAACCCTGCATAAGTCGAGCAGTGATGGAAGTGACCCCTCTCGAAATCTCGTTTTGAATGCAATCACCTGATGTTAGGTAGAATCCTGGTAGACGTTCAGGAACTCCTGGGCTGATGGACTACCTCAGCTGACCCTACCCGCGGCCCAGTCAATTTCAGGGCAATTAAGATCACCAAACACTCGCAGAGTTCTAGGCACCTTGCATATATCACTAAGCATTTTGATCAATTTCGCGTTTTTCTCGTAAGAACAGCTTGGTGGACGAATAGATGCAACCCAACATCAACCCAGCCGCTCCAATCTGTACCTGTAGCCAGACCGAGTCATCACTGGTTGGATCATCACCAAACTGCTGGATTGAGCATACAACCTGGTATCCTTGCATGGGATTTTTTTTATGTGAATACCTCGGTCACCCCTCTGCAACTGTCCAACCGCATTGTTGGCAGGCTAACAAAGGAATCTGGGATTGCAGAAGATGTGAGCCAGGTTAGAATAATAACATCCAGGTTTCTCAGTTGAATCTCAGCTATGAATTCATCCAATTTTGCTAGGATTGAATATAGGTTAGTGCAGTGAAAGATGACAGTAGAGTAAGGAGAGACATTTACTTTTTTTAAGAGGTAGAGTTTGTGTTCTCGACTGTCCCAATCTTGATTATCCTTGGGATACTTGCTACATACCTGTTTCAGGTTACTCTCACCCTGATTGGTTCTCTCCTGCAGTTCGTCAACG
>MU185221.1:59704-77119 GCA_016904865.1 Pissodes strobi | reverse complement strand
TGTTTAGTTCGGCAGATGATAATCTAGATTCCACATGAATATTTCCAGCTTTTCCCCATGGTTCATTCACAATTCTCCATGCTTCCTTTTGTTTGTTACTAGAATGGTGTATTCTATTCTTGTACTAATTTTGTTTCGCTGTTTTTAAAAGTGCCCTGTATCTTCTCCTATATCTACTAAAGTAGGCCTGGAATGTTGGATCATAAAAGTAGAATTTTTGTAATGTAATGAAGAGATCGCATATTCGTGGCCGAAGTTCTTAAACTTCTAGAGATACAAGGCTTCTTAATTTTACTTTCAATATTTTTTAATGGAAAAGAATCGTTAAAGATATTGACCAGCATCAAATGAAATGATTCCAACGGATCCCGAGCCAAATACACTGCCTGCCAATTAGTGTCAGTACACCTTTGCGAGAACCTACTATAATTTCGTCTTATAAACAACCTGCCCTTTCTTCTGTCTCTCTGTTTAAAACGTCTTTTAATAGAAAAAATGCATTTTTCTACTTGCGTGCGGAAAAGTTCACTTTTCCGCACTCAATTTAGTTTAGAAAGAGCCAATTTTCCGCACTAGTGCGGAAAAGTACTTTTCCGCACTACTTTTCCGCACTAGTGCGGAAAAGTAAAAATATCAAAAAAAGTATACAAATTTATCACACAGTAACTTCTATATTGATAATACCAAATTTAGGGGAACACGTCATGTTCGTTATAACAAAGCGGAAAACTAATTATAATTATTATTATTATACAAAAGAAATATAGCTACAAATTTGGGACGCCCAGTATCATAAATATCGATAACTGCTATTAAATTGTTATTGTTTTATGCTTTTTAAATAAAATCTTGTCTAAAAAATCTATGTTTCTCAAGCGAATAAAAATAACTATTCTATTTGCCCAAATAAAACAAAATAGACGGTTCAATTTTTGATTTAGGTGCTTGTAGAAAAAATTTTGTTCCTAACTCATGCGGAAAGTCTCTTTTCCTCACTCGACTGCTTGCCGACCTCCGCTGCGCGTCGTTCGGCAAACTGCAATCGCGTGCGGAAAAGTATGACTTTCCGCACTAGTTAGGAAAATAACTATTTACTGCTCTGCAGGCTTGGGTCTGATAAACTTGCAGGTATAACATCACAATGACCCTTGTCAATGCCTAGATTTGAACAAAGATAATCAATTAAGGTTGATGAATAAGCTGTATTACGTGTAGGCTCAGTAGCATGCATATGCAAGTCGAATGACCTAAAGAAATCCTGCAAAAACAGAGTATTTGTATTACAACAAAAAATTTATATTAAAATCACCGGACAACACTATATGAGAATCAGAAGGAAGTCGCGTCAATAAAGTCTCCAACTTGGCTAAGAAGTTCTCTACATTTCCCGTCGGAGATCTATATATACAGAAAACATACAATCTAAGCCTAAAACAATATACCGCTGACATGTCAAATTCCCTCTCTTCCAGAAGATCGCCGAATTGGGAAGCACTCTTAAAACTATACAATTTAGAAAATTCATTATTTATTAAAATGGTTGTTTCTCCATGCAGCTTTGCTGTACGGCAAAACTTGTCAACCACAGAATAGTGGGTCAAAACAAATACTTTATCTGGTTTAATCCAGTGTTCGCACAACATTACTAGATTGGGATAATTTATGCTGTCCAAAAAAAAAGAGTCAGTTCATCAATCTTATTTCTTATCGACTGAATATTCAGTAGTACTGCAGTGAAAGAGTCACTGCCTCCCTTTACTCTAAAAAAGTAACAGGCTCCGAATTAACTATAACACTACCATTACTAGCACTTGGGGCGAAACTAGAACGAGTTACATGATGATGCGTTTGGCTATCAGTTTTAGAAGGTGAGCAGTGCTCCGACACTCCCCCGCAAACGAAACCTTTACGCCACCATTTACAGACAGAAAATGAGCACTTTTAAACTTACATAAAAGTTTTTTACTATCAGAGCTTGGTTCGCCAAAACGCGATCTTTTTCTTACTTGCATAAAGCTATCCATTGTCAAAAACGCAGAATCGTTTTTATCGTTGTGGACAAACTCGTGAATAAAGTTATTATTATCATAAATAAAAGTATTTAAAACTTTCCGATTATAAGCGAATGGCGAATCAATTATAATCACATTGCTTTTTGATGACAGAGACAGAAGACTATTCAAGATTCTGTCCTTAATGGGTATACCTGGCGATTTATCTTAACCTCTATTTGATGTAGAATATGTAGTTTAACCATAAAAACTAGCGCAGTGCCCACATAGTGGCTCCTTCGGCGGAAATCACTCTGGTTGAGCTTGTTAGTGTTCACATTTTTCTGCGAATTTGCCGTTGGATATGGACAAACTGCACGAATGGCGCCTTCTGCTAGCAAACAGGCAAGGTGTTCGCACTGTGAAAAATCAATTAGGGAGAGCTCGCCATCAATTTCATGTCGTTCCTGCTTATCAGGGCTGCTCTGGTCTTACTAGCCCCGAATTTAACAAGCAGGCATCCATGTGGAATAATTCAAAAGAGACTACTTGGACTTGCGGCTCCTGTCTTGAAGATACCAATAACCTACGATCGGCTAGTAAGCATAACTCTAAGTCAAGCTCTCGGCACTCCATCGGCCGGGGCGTTGCTCCCTCGCAGAGTGTTCCTAGCTGTGACGTGCCCTCTAACTCTGCAATCAGTAACCAAGTCTCGCTGAACGACATCATGGAGAATTGCTGTACATTGAATCTCAGCACGCTATACTTCTTACTAAATATGAGGATCAAATTAAAATAAACACCGAACTCAGATCGGAGATTGCTGATATAAGACGCCAACTTTCTACTAATTGCGGCGCTGATGGCCCTGCATCGAACCATCAAGTTCAGGAGAGTGGTATATTCGGGGAGGTGCTGCAGAGGCAGGCTCGTATGAACAACCTAATGATATTTAATCTGCGTCTGGAAGAGGGAGCTCCCGAGTTGGACCATATTTCCTCGCTGCTGTCTGACGGGACCTCTCGTAGGATCGTGGCTGCTGATGTTTCCAGGGTCGGTAAACCAAATCGTAACGGCCACAAGCCTCTGAAAGTGACCCTCTCTAGCTCGGGCGACGTGTCGGCTGTGTTGAGGAGCCGGAGAAAGTTTATCGACGCCCATCAGATCTACATCGAGGCTGACCTATCTCCAGCTCAGCTGAAACAACTTCAGGATACGAAAGATGAACTGCGGGTTCGC
Organism: Pissodes strobi; assembly: GCA_016904865.1. Taxonomy (NCBI): domain Eukaryota; kingdom Metazoa; phylum Arthropoda; class Insecta; order Coleoptera; family Curculionidae; genus Pissodes; species Pissodes strobi. The sequence continues at coordinate 73,889 of MU185221.1, read as the reverse complement.
CGTACAAACGGGGAGGAAAATCTCATTTTGAGGTATGTTAACGGTATTCCAACAATAACTGCAAAAAACCGAGATCGCTTACAATCTCAACTAACGACTCAACCTGCCGCTACCAGAATGTCAGGGGTCTACGTACTAAGACGCATAGATTTTACAGTTGCGTGGTCTCCTCAGATTATGACGTCATTGCTGTCACCGAGTCCTGGCTCCAGCCGGATATCCTGGACTCAGAACTTTTTCCAGACTCATATATTATATACCGCTCTGATAGAAGAACAGACCGAATGGACGAATCCAGAGGAGGGGGAGTCATGCTTGGTCTTCACAATAGGCTCAGTTCTGAACTACTGGATCTTACAAATATCAGTAACACCTTGCCAAATATAGACTTCTTAGGTTGTAAGCTCACTTTAAATTATTTTGTATTTTACGTATTTATTATATACATCCCTCCCTCTGCCACCAGCGCCGACGCCAAAACTTTTTTTGACCTCCTCTCGTCACTAGACATAATGCTTTCTAAAAACTTAATTTTTCTGGGCGATTTCAACATTCCCTCCTTTTCATTAACTGTTCCTTTTGGTCCCAGACACAAAGGTTTACTAAACCTCAGCGAGTTTCTCAGCCTTAAACAGTATAATACTGTCCCAAATTTAAACAAACGTTTCCTTGACCTTGTTTTCGCCAACTTTGCGGTTAATGTAACTCATAATGAAGTGCCTCTGGTCGAGGAGGATCCACATCATCGTGCTCTGTCTCTTGATTTTCAAGCGGTACTTCCTCATGCCGTCAAATTTCCTGTGAACAACGCTCAACTACCCCGCTTCAACTTTCGGAAAGCTGATTATCCCAGGTTGTATGCATCGTTATTGCACACTGACTGGTCTCGCGTTCTTGAATCTCCTGATGTTGTCAGCGCATGTCAGTCTTTCTATGAGATTCTTAATAATAGCTTTGCTGCCTGTACACCTCTTAAGCAACCCAGAAGAAGGCGTTTTCCGTCTTGGTTTTTAAGAGAATTGATTGACAACATCTTCAGGAAAGAAAGATTGCGTCGTCAACTTCAGACGCGCGACTCTGCCTTCTACCAGACAAAGTATAGTTCTTTGCGTAGGCTAATTAAATCACTAACTCAGACGGATTATAAGGACTTCATTGGGACTGCTGAGCGAAATATATACAACAACCCCTCCAATTTTTGGTCTTTCGTTCAAAGTAAAAAGGCTCAGTCCCGCATCCCAGCCACCATGAACTACTCAAATAAGTCTGTCCATGGGCCTCATAATATCGTATCTGCCTTTGCTGACTTTTTTGGAAGTGTCTATGGGCGACCCGAGCACGTGGATTTGTGCGCTCAAACGGAACACTGTGAGCTCATTGACACTCCCACAGTTACTTCCGAGGAAGTAGAGTCGGCATGCAAAATGCTGAAAAATAAATCAACATATGGGCCGGGCGGAATTCCCAGCTTTTTGGTGAGAGACTGTTCCTCAATCATGAGTGTTCCTCTTTGTCATATTTTCAACTTGATCTTGGGCACTGGTGTGTTTCCGGAGGTTTGGAAGATTGCCAGGGTTTGCCCTATTCTCAAAAAAGGCGATCCATCTCTAGTAGAAAATTATCGTTGCATTTCCATATTATGCAACTTTTCCAAGGCGCTAGAGATTATCTTACAGAAATACCTATTCTTCAAAATACGTAACAGATTGTCAGTTCATCAACACGGCTTTTTTTCCAGAAGATCATGTATGACTAATCTCTGCTCTTTCTCCTCTAACGTCTGCGACGCCCTTAACCGCAGAAGTCAAGTGGATGTCATTTACTCAGACTTTTGCAAAGCATTTGATCAAATTGATCATCACATTTTACTACGGAAGGCATCTAACCAGATCGGTTTCTCCAACAAACTTATCTTAGTATTGAAATCTTATCTCTTCAATTGTCGTCAATTTTTTTACATCGGAACCTTTTGTACCGACGTCAGGTGTCCCACAGGGGTCCAACCTGGGGCCACTGCTGTTCAACATATTCATCAACGATCTGGTCTCTCTGATACACTGCAACTCTCTCGCCTATGCTGACGATCTGAAAATTTTCCACCGCATCGATGCATTCGAGGACCACGTGTCTCTTCAAGCCAGTATTGATACGGTCAGTAGGTGGTGTGTGGCTAACAGACTTCGCTTAAACATCTCCAAGTGCAACGTTGTTTCCTACTCTCGATCTAAAAATGCAAGTCTTTTTAATTACACCATAAATGATTGCACCTTGATTAGGCGTACTACGGTGAGGGATCTAGGTGTTGTTTTCGATGAGAAATTCTGTTTCACCAGTCATATCGATCAGATGGTGGCTAACGCTTCTAGAGCTTTGGGTTTTATACTGAGAACTTTTCAAACGTATCCACCCTTAAGCTCCTATTATATTACTCCTTCGTGAGATCAAAGTTCGACTACGGTTCTATTGTTTGGTTCCCTATATATAACTGCCACGCTTACTCAGTCGAGTCAGTTCAGAGGCGCTTCCTAAAATACTTAATGTTCAGGGAAGATGGCTCTTATCCTCAGCGAGGTCTGAACCATGATCTTATCCTGTCGAGGTTTGCAGAGTTGCCTTTGGCGGTTCATCGCGACTCTCAGTCACTATCATTTCTCCATAAGCTTCTTTCCTCTAAAATCGACTGTCCACTTCTGTTGGAACGCATATCATTTCACGTACCCCGCAGTGGTGCCAGACATCAACCTACTTTTTCGCTTGAATTTCCGAGGTCAAATATCATATCCCAAAGTCCCATTTACAAAATGTGCCACAATTTTAATCGCATTTCCGCTTTTTGCGACATAAACTTCGACAGCTTACCAACTGTTTTGAGGTACCGGCGAGAGGCGTCTGGTTACTCCCTTTAGTTTATTAGTGTTATGTATACCAATGTGTATTATATATATTTCCTTTTTTTATATTTACGTATATACACTTATTAACGTTGTGATTTGCTGTTATTATTATCGTAACTTGTTATGTCCTTGTATTGATTAGTTAGCATTTGTAGGATTTTACTTCCTCTTGTCATATATATACTTATTTGAATTTCCTGTAATTGGGCCTTTGGGCCTGTTGGAAATATATGGCTATTTATTTATACCTCGTAACGCATTTTCACAACCTGAGAAGATAAAAATAAAATCATCCTTACAAAAGGACCCACTAAAAGTCAAAGCTACCTCTATCAGCTCGTTCACCAACAGTACATTCCTATACTGACTGTTCATATCGAATTTCGCGTTAGTGTAGGATTTCAATAATACGCTGTAGCCTCTGACACTACAAGAATCTCCAATAATTAAAACTTGAGGTTTTCTTCTGGGTGTTTGGCTATTGATCATGTTAAGATCTGATCGTGATTTAGATGATTTTGGAACAGGATCATTATGCTGATAATTCATGGTAAATAGCGACTGCTGCATTCTTTTAAGTTCTGTCTCCAGCCGCTGGTTTTCAATTTCGAAAGTTTCGATAGTCACGATCATATGCCCATTAGTTTGCGTTAACTCTTTAATATTGTTATTCAGTTTTAACTCCAATTCGTTGTATGATTGTAATTTCTCTCATAATTCTTGTTCCGCCAATTATAATTCTTTAACTTCGTCGGCGAGTTCTTTTATTTGCTTGTTTTTCTTTTCTAGCTGGGCAATAAATTTAGCTTCGGCCTCAAAAACTTCATCATCAAAAACCGAACTGCCACGACGTAAACTCTCGATATGTTTAGTTTTTTCCACAAGTTCTTTTGTTTTGTCTTGCAAGCTTTTTCTTAATTTTTTATCTTTTTCGTCCCTTCCATCTTCCTCGGCTTGACTGGCCGCTGAACAATTAATTTTGTACCCGCCAAGCTTTACAACATCGCCCATACGTTCCAGGCAGCTTGGATGGAATACATTTGCGCACACAACACAACAGAAATTCAAGAACTTTTGTTTTTGCAACACTTAAAGGAACGCATCATTTAAATAACGTTAACGTAAACAAAATAAGAAGTTCGTATGTAGTGCTAAAAGTACCTTATTCAGAAGTCACAAGATTGTCCAAACAGTTTAGCAATAGCAGTTGTTTTTTTTTTTCATCTACTGATATACGGAATTCCTTCTTCGTTTCTTTACTATACTCATACCGCCGCAAAAGATGTTTACACATCAAAAAAATCCAGTACACGAGGTATTGTGATTTACTGTATTAAAAACAAAACGAATAGTTTAACTCCGGAACATGCGGCCAGATTGCAGATGGACCAACCCAAAAATTGCGTTGCTAATGTTACGGAAATTAGACATAAGGAGAGACTGGTAGCTGCAGTAGAAGACCAGTAGCCGATGGGCCACATTCTACCATTCCCATGAGGCTCCATCAGGCACTACTTCGAAGCTATGTCACCGCCAGACAGCTTCTAATCGATTTGACCAGAATCGGAAAGATTTGCTTGTCTACCCAAGTTGGGAGGAATCTGTTAAGGCAGAGTGGAATGAGAGCTAGAGTAGCTGTAATTAATGTTCTAACCATGGAATACCAGCTGGTCCTTTTAAGTTTGCAGGGGAACACGGGAATTGAGACATGAACGACTGGCGGCCGATTTGCCTTTGGCCTTTGAGTATAATTCACACGTTAAGGGAATCATTAGGCTACTAGCCTATCAGCAGGCATCTTCCTTTCCACTAACTTCACCTACTATACTTCTGTCCACTTGGTATTTAAAGTACCTTATGTGGTATAAAATGCCTATTTTGCACTGCTTACCCTACAACTATGAATTCAAAAACATTATTGTTCTGTTTTAGATTAGTTGAAATTTTACTTTTGACTTGTGGAAATAATTTGTATGAATTATCATGGTGGTAACGTCACGTTCCATAGGCCAACGTTATTGGGTTAGCCTAGTCGGCCTATAACGTCTTAAGCTGCCGATCTTGGATCTTAGGATCTGCTTCGCGACGTTCGGTCAACTGCACTCACGTGTGGAAAAGTATCACTTTGCGCACTTGTTAGGCAAATTGCTATTTCCTGCCCCACAGTTAACTTGGCAAGAAAGTGAATTTTTTTTCAACAAGTTTTGAAAAGTATTTGTGATAATAATGCACAGAAAATAGAATGAAAGTACTTTTTAACGCTAATGTTGAAAAGTTAATATCAACATGATCCAGTAAACGTCTGGCCATCAAAAAAGTCAGTAAATTTTAACACATTTATTAACTTACCACTAATTTGTTTCAAACGTAACTGTATGTTACTGAAAAAAGGGTCATGTCGATATTGTGTGAAAACTTTAAAAGGTAATTACTGGTATACACTGACTTCTTCCTGCGAGAATACTCTCAAGCCACACAACCACATTGGAACCAAATCCCAATATATGTAATTTAGTTAGTAGCAAGTGATGCTGTACACGATCAGAGGCTTTAAAGAAGTCAGTGTATACGTCATTCGCCAGAAGGTCACTCTCAAAAGATTCAATCAAGCAGTGCTGGTGTTGAAGTAGATTGGTCGCAGTTGACCCGCTAGGAGAGATATCGCATTGAACATCCGCTATGATACCTTTCTGTCAAATAAGACACCAACTTGTTCAGTAATTTAGGTACCTCAGACTGGATACTAACCGCTCGGTAGTTTGCTATATTTTCTCTATCACCCGACTTGTGGATGGGAACCACATAACTATCCTTTCAAAAGTCAGGAAATATACCTGATAGGTGAAAAAAATTGAAGAAACCACACAGATGAGCTGCAAGATAATAAACGCAATTCTTTAAAGTGTATGGTGATATACAATCAGGACCAAAAGAAGAATCGGACATAAGGATGTGAACCCTCCAAATACTTTACAGCACTCACTGACAAACGATTAATAATGACTACATCCCTTGAGGCAGTTCTAACAACTACCACTATCATTTAAATTATTTGAAGCACAGTGTAAGTACGGACTTAAAATAATCTGGAAATAGATTAACCATTGACTCATCAGTCAACATGAGCATCACCAAAGTATATGGCTAGGAAAATCATGACATCTTAAATTATTATTCATGTGTTTCCAGGAACACCTTGGATTACAACGTAATTCAGTTTCTATTTTCTATATACACAATTGATAAACTTCCTGGTGAAGACCGAATCATGCGATTCTCTGAAATGTTTCTGAGTTGCTTTCTTAAGCAGAATCATTCTTTGTAACTGAGGGAAAAACCAAGAAGGAAATATATTACTCTTGAATGTTTTAATATGAACAAATATATTGAGTGCATTGGACAAACAATCATAAAAACATTGACAGGCAATGTTTGGGTCACTCGCAAGAACAGTACCCCAATGTAAGAATGTCAAAATCATAATATTAAAGGTTACTCCAAGAGTAAGACCATTATAAGCAGGTATATCGACATTGTTGCTATATGATGGACACTATCATTCATAATTCTGTCAATAGCCCTACCTACATTTAAATCCAAAACATTAGAAGAAACAAGATCGAAAAACCAACCATTATTATTTGTTATCTTGACGCAAATCAAAGAAAGATAGTAGGGAAAGAAGTATGGCTGTTCCAGAATGTGACCAAACTGCATCTGATAGACTATAATCACCAACTATAATAAACTGATGACTTGGATACGCTTCAGTACAACATTATCTGGTTATTTAAAGGCACCAGTGTAATTTGTAGGAATATTTCTCCCATTATTTTTTGAGTTTACGTGACAAACTGACGTTGTTTATAAATTGTCCCTGTGCCATCCTGAGTTCACAATGAAATTACCATGGATCATATTGTCACGAATAGTACAATGACTGGGTCTCTTGGTTAAACTCAACGCTTCCACCAATCTGCCACTGTATGTTTTATCCGCGATGGCACGCCTTGCTTAGCGTGCAGGAGTATATAACCAGATGCTCCGCAATTGATTTGCGTCAGTTGAGAAGAGATTGTAAAGAAAGTACTTCAGTTAAAACAATAACAACGTCTATTGGTTAAAGACTTAATGATAAAACTTTAACAATGTCTATTGGTCAGAAACGTAATAAGATTCTATTATACCCGATTACTAAGGCGCGCATGCTTTCTCGATTTCATGTATGTTTTTGAATTGTTTATAGGTCTTTGGTCACTGCCTTATAAATATAGTTTTTCTTAAGACTTTTGTGTTGTGTTTTATTTAAGGTGAAGGAGCACTATACTCTTTAACTATTAGATAAACTCTACTTAGAAATTTATCTTTCTCAGAACTTTGACAAATTTATCATAATTTACTCCTGCGGCTATGAAACCCCTAGACTCAGCAGCCATGTGGCTAACCAATTACTAGGTTTGGGTCAGGAGTAAAGGAGTAGAACCTGAAGGCAGCTATGTAGCTAACCTAGGAGCGGATAAAAGTTGAAGCAGCCACGTGGCTAACCTAGGAGCTGGTTTTAGGTGAGACAAAAGTCGCAGCGTATTTATATTATAAAAAATGCTGTGCCATTGCTCGCTTAAGGTTCATAATCGCTCCCGTTGATTGCTCGCGTTGTTTATAGTTTGCCTTTAATGTTTATATAACAATTTCCAAGTTCAAGTTCAAACTTAGGACAGGGTGATATTTATTTAGTAGCTTATGCATTTTAGTAGACCACAATATGAGGCAATTGTCGCAGTGCTCTTTCGGTTTCTAATTTCAGGAAATTGCCCTCCTCTTTTAGTATTTTTTTTATATTTGAGGGAAATTCTAGTTTTATTCGATAAAATCGAGGGTGAATTGTCTTTGGATTAACATATTCAAATATTTCTGATTCGTAATACAAATATTTTAAATTCCTATTTAGCTGGGAAAATATTTGGAAATTTAGAAACACTGTTCTAATTGTCTTAGAATAGGCTATTTTCTGTTTTACCTTTAAACTTCAAACTACATAGTTTATGTAGAAAATCCTCATACACTTCGTCTACCAATTAATACATTTTGTTTGACATACACCCATACTAAAAAGAACTTCTTCTTCTCATTCTTACATTACGGCTAAGCCCTGTGTTTTCATCACCATTAACGGTCTCTACTCTTGGAATGCTGAAGTCTAGCTTTTGTACCGTCGTTTGGGCGGTCGCCGTGGAAGTCGTCTGCCAACTGAGCTCATTTCTTGGTATGTTTGGTAGTCGATTGTCGGCCATTCTATCCACATGGTCTCTCCACTCTCTCCTTCTACACTAGCCCATCTGGCTACATCCTGAATTTCTTATTCTTCCCTTATTTCGCTGCTTGATGATCATATAATGTCCCGTTATGCTTTTGAGAATCTGCATTTCTGTCGTCCCTAGGGTGCGTGTTTTCTGCTCTAGTTCCTATAGTATATGTCATATGAGTCTAAGGCCGGTTTTGTATATTCTTACTTTACTTCTTTGCTGAAATGTTTTTCTCCATATGGAGGTATCCTCATACTAATGCTACCATTGTTGCTTGGGATTGTACTTCGTTCTTTAAGTCCTTGCTGCTGGTGATGTTTGTTCCCAGGTATTTAAGGTTCATTACCTGCTCCACACTTTTGGTTCTTTTGATATAGCTCGAGATTTTGTTTTCTATGCAAATATTTACATATTAGACCTTTTTGCGGTCTGTAATAATTTTTGTAAGTTGCCTTCGTCTTCTGCGATTATGCCCGCATTGTCAGCATAGCACATTTTTTATTTCTTGGTTGCCCATTCTGAATGCTCTTCCAGTTTGTTTTACATCTGAGATAATCTCATCCATTATGATGTTGAATAGGGCAGGGCACAGGCTATCACCTTGTCTGATTCCTTATGTGACAGATATATTTTTTGCTAACTTGTGTTCGGTCATGCACTTCATCTACCAGTTAATACATTTTTGTTTGGTATACGTGCTATTAAAATATAGGCTTATGTATTACTTTTTTATTTCTTTGCTTTTAAAAAGAGGCAGAGCTTCCTTATTAATAGGAATATTTAATTTTATCTGGTACATTTATACTTCCATATGTATGTACTTATAATTTTGTATCAGTATGTCCTTATGTGATTTGATTTAATTTAATGTGAAGAAATGAAAATCAATTTGTGGTGCTTTCTTGCGAATAATTTTAGAACACTTAAAAATTAAATCGTTCTCAGATCTGTAACAATATGCAGTATAACATAGATTTGAGAAGGTTTATTTTTTTTTGCAATTTTAACAGTACTTTTTGAATCTTTAAAAATGCGGAATCTTAATCAATTGTATTACTGCAATATCTGTATGTTCCCTACACCCTCTTCATAGCCACCCTCATTAGTTCGGTTGCCAGACTCTTTGATGGGAGCATTAGACATTTTTAGAGCCGGCGCAGGTTATAATTTGTCTAAAGGAGACCATGTTCGTATATATTTTCTTATAGGACGGTCTAAATTGCAAGCGGCACTTTAGGATTCAATTTCAGGTTCAGCTTGGGTTAGCTACTTAGTAATACTTCTAGTTTACATACCTAATGTAGTTAATGGTGCATTTTTAATATTTTTAAATATTTTTTTTTTAAAGAACAGTATAAACATTGGGGTAGTATTAATAAATGTCAATACAATTCTTGACATTTTGTGATAATTGTGTAAATGTGTGGTTTCCTTTGGCGCCAGGTCATGGTACAATTAGGGCCCTAACAGCATAAACATGTGTTTATATTATTATGCAAGTTACCGATTGGTATTATAATAATATCTTAATAATAATAATAATAGGACCGAACAGATAGTTCATCTAGATGAGACGCCTCACTTACAGGACCGTCAAGACGAACCCTATCAGAACTCAGTTCGACAGCCCATGAGCGACACATCTATCTTCTATCTTATTATGAGGATTCTGACCCTCTTAACCGTCCGTCTTTGCCCAAACTAAGAAGCATCTTCAAGGCCAGGCAGAACATCAGCCTAGCCAATGAAGTTCTGGAGGAACACCTTGCCTCTTTCCGCACACTAGATGAAATACACTTGTCGGTCTACTGCGCTGCTGTTACCGCCATCGAACTCAATGGCCAAAAAAGAGCTGATGTCATACTCGCATACCTGCAGAACATCCGGTCGAGGAAAATAATCAGGAAAACCACTGCAATAGCGAACCCAGCAGGAATTTGCATGGAAGATCCACAGCACCACCAACAACTTGTGGAACTAAAAGATCTCTTCAGACAACAAGCTAATGCTAAAGGAGCTGGACTTCGCAGGTACAACGAGCTTTCCAAGAGAAAACAACAAAATGCAGACTTCACAGCGGACAGAAGGAAAATTTTCAGGAGCTTGGTAACACGCCTAGAAAACCCAGGCACAAGCCCCAGCCAACACAGATGAATTCCACAACTATTGGAGCTCCATCTGGTCAGAAGCAGTACATTACAGCAGAGAGTCCGAATGGATAGCAGATGTTGAACAAAGTGCATCGGAAGTTGCGAAATGTCTGTGGGTCATTTAACTGCAGGAGATATTTCCCAGGCTATTAGGAAGACCAGCAATTGGAAAGCGCCGGGACCAGATGGACTGCACAACTTTTGGATCAAAAATCTCTCGGCATGTTTTCCAAGCCTTGCTCGATGTTTTATGGAAGGATTGGACGATCCCTCAAAATTCCCCAAGTTTCTTACAGAGGGAAACACTTACATGCCGTTCAAGAAGGGCGAACCCGCTATACCTAGCAACCATAGGCCAATCACGTGCCTGTCGGTAGTATACAAACTCTTCACGTCACTTCTCAACAACCCAATATATGAACACTGCGCGACAAACAACATACTGGAGGAAGAGCAAAAGGGTTGTGTATACGAGGATCAGCCGGATGCAGACATCAACTTTCCATAGATGCAGTGGTTATAAAACAGGTTCAGACTAGGAAGAGAGATCTGAATGTGTGCTATATTGACTTCCGCAAGGCCTTTGATTCGGTCCCTCATGATTGGCTGATGAAGGTACTAGAGATTTACAAGATTTGCCCGAAAGTAAGAGCGGTGCTCTAACATCTCATGAGCACCTGACGGGCGCCAATATCCTTATCAACAACAACGCTGGTAAAGTCAAGATATCCAGAGGTGTTTTTCAAGGAGCCTCTTTATCACATGTGTGGTTCTGCCTGGCTCTGAACCCTCTTTCTACGCCACTGAACAATACGAATATTGTGTACAGACTTAAGATCAGGAACGGGCAGAGGTTTTCCCATCTATTGTACATGGATGACCTAAAGCTCTTTGCAGAGAACCAGACTGGACTGCACTCTCTAATCCACACCGTTAAGACCTTCAGCGGGGACATAAACATGTCATTTGGACTTGACAAATGCGCCATCATCAACATCAAAAGGGGCGCCGTGGAAATTCAAGAAGATCAATACCAGTATATCATATCGAGAACTTGCATCCCGAAGGTACATACAAGTATTTAGGAATGCCTCAGAACCAACATATCGACCACACGCACCTGAAGAATATGTTCTCTGAGAAGTACAAGAAGAGAGTACTCAAGGTCCTGAACACCAAACTTTCATCAAAGAACCAGATCACCGTTCTGAACATCTGGCAATGCCTGTTTTAACCTACACCTTTGGTATCCTTGATGGTCTGATGCGAACCTATATGGACTCAACAGTCTATCCCGGCGACTTATGACCAAATTCCGATGTCTGCACACCAGTGCATCGGTTAAGAGGCTATACCTTCACCGAGCAAGCGGGGGTCGAGGTATGACGCATATCTACAACTTGTGCAGAACCCAAGAGAAGAACAAACGGCAACAATTGCTACGATCCAAAGATGATCTGATGAAAATAGCAGCCCTGGATGATCGATGATATACGCCACTGACTACAACACCGCAATCTCGAGTTCGATATAAGTTCAAGGCAGGAAGATCAAGCCACCTGGATGGAACAAACCTTACATGGTAAGTTTCCAAGAAGTTTAGAAGCGGACAACGTCGATAACCCTACCGCACTAGCATGGCTCGGCGTCGGTTACCTATACCCAGAAACCCAAGGATTCTTCATGGCCATCCAGGACAGAGTTATCAAGAATCGCAACTATGAAAAACATTGTCTAAGACTTGACGTAGAGGACAATAATAATTGTAGGAAGTGTGGGCGGTGGGTGAATCTACAGAGCATATCATCGCAGGCTGTAGATCACTCGCAGATAGGACGTATCTAGGACGTCACAAAAATCATGCACCAACAGCTGGCTCTCAAGAACGGACTCCTTTAAATATGCCCACCGTATTACAAATACCAGCCCCAAGCAGTCTTGGAAACAGATAAAGCGGTACTGTAGGCTTATAATAACGGATAGAACGGTGGACTACAATAGACCGGACATCGTTATCATAGATATGGAGAAAAAGACTGGAACCATCATTAACATAGCTATGTCGCTATATATAACGTCAAAAGAAGTGATACAGAAAAAGTCACAAAATATGAAAGAGCAGTAGAGCTGAAGAACGTCTGGCAGCTGACTAAAGTCTTCACAATCCGACTGGTAATTTCAGCTGAAGGGATCACTTCGAGGAATCTCCCTAAAAATCTTCAGGATCTCGGATTATCCCAGAATCATAGGATACGCGCAGAAGGCAGTTATACTTCAGACATGCCATATAACCCGCAAATTCCTGAACGGAGCCTGAGTGGGAGGAGCTAAATTGTTTTCCACCAGGTCACCCCAGCCTAGTAATGAGACTAAATCGTTACCAGCGAAAGCTGAGTTAGCGTGTCCAACGATAATAATAATAATAATAATAATAATAATAATAATAATAGTAATAATAATACAATATATGTAAATAAAGGCACTATGATAGGCAACTAAAGTGCCAATTCTTCCTCAAAGGCCACAATAATATATAAATCATATATAAACCAGAGTACAGACAGACATAAAGAAGTATATCTACATAGCAAGAAATACAAAACAATTCCATCCAATATAAGGAAATACTATAAACTACCTACAAGTAAGCTTTAAAGTACACTACACAAACATTATTAAGTATATCATTGATATAAACAAACATATAACACCATTTGTTGTTCAGAGCAAGGACACACCAAGTATCACATTATCATTTGCACTATCAGGTGAATAACGAAAGCATTCTTATAGATTTTTGATTTTTTAAAAGGCAATACCGAGTCGTAAAAATCGAAGTCTGCAAATCCAAGGCCATCCCAAGTACCTATGCCATAAAAGGACCGTATGTATAACGATTGCTTATGGCATGGCCACGGATAATGATATTATTGGGAGACATAAGATTATGCACACCATTACGGAAAGTTATTTCTTATAGGGTTTTAGGGAATTTATGGGGAATGGGATTGGGTTTACGCATATTCCATATATTAGCCTGAGGCAACTGTCAAACGCTCTTGGTCTAATCCAAACAATATCCATACACTGAATCACAAACATTAATGTGAGACAAGACTAGAACGTCGCATAGTTGTTTATTTACAGTTGTACTTAAATAAAACCTCTGGGAATAGTATGCCAATGGTACAGGTTATCCAAATAAGACTTTAAATCAGCTCGAATCGACTTTACCCGAATGAGCGTTAAATAATCGAGTGTAGACAGCTTTGATTATTACATGCGTAGACACCTCAGTCTTGATTACTGCGCAGAAAAAGTATGCTGAGCGCTCCTGATTTAACACTGTGCAAAATTACGAAAAAACTTGCATAATTTCTCTTTGATTGAAATGTCCCTACATCTGAATTTTAACCTTTATGTTCATTCACCGCGTGAGGAAAAGCCAGTCGTATATTAACATCTTTATTATATAAAATCCCGCCACCGCTTTCAAAGGTCCTGCAGTGCACCACAGCTGTTCTATAAAACGACGTAACGTCGTGTCTGTGATAGCCGTAATTTTAAGTGTGGGCCTAAGTTTGTGTTTTGAAAAGATCTTGGTTAGTGGGATATGTTGCCTTTTTAAATCTGTAATAATAGATCGCACAGAGGCGTATTTACTACCATATGTGATTTAATTAACGAAAGTGTGCGATTCGTATTAGTCATCTTATAAAAACGAATCCTATTATAATTTTTGTTAATTGTTTTTATTGTTAAAATTTACTGAAGCCACAGAAAAAAGGCAGAGTTTAAAATGAACTAATGCATTGTTATTATTAGCAAAATAAGTGAT
>MU185221.1:43408-59694 GCA_016904865.1 Pissodes strobi | reverse complement strand
TGCATTGTTATTATTAGCAAAATAAGTGATAAAAATGAGCAAACATTCACTACTTTTTACTTCATTTCATTAGCTAAATTGATTCATTCATTAATCGTGTTTATTTGTATGTTTTACATGCCATTTTGGGTTGGGTTTGGCCACCTCTTTTATCTTAATTTTTAATTTATTTGTAATTAGGAAAATGTTCCGTATAGCCAATTCCTTAATGTTTAATTCGTAATTTTAGTCCTTAAAGAGCGCCTTTGAAAGTTTCCTAATATTTATTTTTGAGAATTAAGAATTCGGAAATGAAATATATGACGTCTGATTATAATCTCAAATTTCGTTTGTGCTATTACTTTTTTGATAATTCCTTTATTTTTTCAATGAAAAATGTAAAGATGACTGATAAGACCACTAACATACTTTATCAAAAAAACTTATTAGCAACCCAAACTAACCCTATAATTCTTGGCATAATTATTGTTATATATTAAGAATTAAAAATTATGCATTAAGCAAATTTAAATTTCATGTGACCTCCATAACGCAAAGTAATGAACAGTGTGGACTCTAATGCAAGATAGGTTGTTAAGGTACGTATGGCAAAAGTTGTTTCCTGTTGTTTAAGTAGGTAATGCAATTTTACCGCAGAGGTTCGTTTGTTTAGGGAAGAAAAGGAAAACGAGTTAGAAACAATGTAAATGTAAAGCTTCAAAATTGAATGTGGGGCGGAATATAGTTATTATCCAAATAAGTGCGGAAAGTGATACAATGCCGCACACGACTGCCGTTTCTCACTAGTGCGGGAAAGTGACATTTCGAAACTAAAATACGTGCGCGGTAATGTTTTGTTAATATATGTTTCTCTTAATACCAATGTGTCTGTTTCTATAACTTTATTAATTCATTATCTTAATTTTAAGAAGTTTTGTATCATTCTCTTGGTCTTTTACGACATTTTGCACCATCTCAATTAGTTACCTGCTTTCTATTAGGTACTAATGGTTTTATAGTATAATTACTGTTTGTTTTTATGTTTGAATTCAATATTTTTATGGTATAATGATATTAAAATGTAGGCAATCGTTTTTAAATATGTGGACTTTAGAGAAATACTTACTCATTAAACTTTTCTACTTGTGAATGAAACGCATATTGGCACATTTGTAGACCTGTGTACTTACAGATGCATTTAATGGTGTCTTAATATGGCGCAAAATTCTCTAATTTGAAATAGTTCAGATTCAGGCTGATTTTTAAATAAAGGTACTAAATAACTCGAACATAGTTGATTTTACGGATAGGTTATTGCAGGGGGTATTCTATTGTATTAAAATTGAGAACATTCTCTTCAGCCTCGTATTCAGAAGGACACAAACGTGTCGGGACAGGTCGCTTAGTGTGCGGGCACAAGATACAAGGTGTTCTGCGTCTTTTCTTTGTGCGGACTGCCGATACATGTTTCCAAATACCCATCTGAAGGCGGCAACATTCAAAGCAATGAAATGGTCAAGTAAGTAGGAACATTTATCCTATTCAGTTTATTCCTCTTACTCTTTTTAGCCAGTACGAATAATGACATTTTGTTATCCTTGTTTCCGTCATGAAAGCTGTAATGCAGATGTCGCCACATCTCTGACTTAGACGATGACAGATACATTTTCAGTACTAAAGGAAAAATATGTTTCTATTTCCGTCTAATACACCAGTATAAAGGAGGATAGATTTTTGTAAATATTAGGTGAAAATCAACTTGGCATAGTGTACACAATATACATGTTATGATCGATCCAGGAAAGATTTGATACAACCAGAGATGGCTCATTTTATTACTTTTTTGATCCTGAAAAATCGGCATTATTTGAATTTTTCGGTCCTCATATTTTGTTAAAATTGCGATTGTTAGTGGTTTTAACGTAGACATTTGTGTACTATCGAACAGTATAATGGTGAAGTGCATTGTCTGTGGTTGTAGCAGAATGAACTTACAAAAATGCATTCGTTTTATATATTGGATTATTTACTTTATTCTGTTGTCTCAGGTTGACTGAACACTAGTCCTCACAAGGCTTCAGGGCTGAATGGAGCGATGTTTGCTCTACTAAAGAGCCTTAGGCTCTCGTCAGCCGAGATCCTACTGCATGATGAACACTTGAATAGTACGGAACTAGACCGGAAGGTCGATAAACATTCCTAATCGATGGTTATTGAGAAAAATCTGTTCGAAGGCTAAAATCAATATTTTGAGTTTTTGAGATGTTAAGGCTAAGCTTGTTAGCCAGTGACCAATCATTAATATCCCTCTGTGCACTCTCAAACCAAGCAACCAGAGGATCAGTTGGATGGTAGGTGATGATGTTTGTGGTATCATCAGCGAATATAGGATCTTTTTTAAAGTTACCAAGATCATTGATATATACCAGGCAGATCAAAGGGCCCAGAACCGAGCCCTGTGGCACTCCATGCCTTACAAACTCCCACCCAGAACAACCCCCTTCAGAGACATATATTGGGCACGGCCCGACATGTAGGACTCAATCATCCTTATACTCCCTTCATCAAAAGTATAGACATACAACTTCTCAAGCAATATATTATGAGGGACACAATTGAAAGCCTTTGTGAGGTCATAGAAGGAGGCATAGCCAGCCAGACCTCCCTCCATAGCCCCAGCAACAATCTCAACAAGACTATCTATGGCCAAGGTTGTCGATTTTTTGTTTCGAAAGCCAAATTGGCTCTGCAGAAGTAGATTGTTTCTCTCAAAGAAAGCATTCATCTGGTCCTTTAGCACCGACTCAAAGATCTTTGAGAAAATTGGAAGAAGAGGAATATAGCTCATCTGCTGATCCCTTGTGTTTACAGATCGGTATAACCTTAGCATTCTTGAGTACAGTTCGAAAAATGTTATTAACTATACGCAGATTTATAAGCCTGGTTAAGGGGGGCGTTATTAGATGCGTTAAAGTTTTGACAATTCTGGTGTCGAGTCCATAGCAATCCCTGCTCTTGCTATTATTTAAGTTGGACAACTTTTGTCTCACCTCATTAAAAGTAGTTTTATGAAAATAAAAAGGCTCGGTGTTTGGATTGCTAGGCAGAAACTGCATGAAAGACTTATCTGTGGGAGGGAGACCTGCCACAACCTCATCCGCAATGCCAACGACAAAAGGGTTGAAATCCTGTGCACCAAGAGTGCATCCAGGTGAGGCCGGCTGTGAAGAACTCTGCTTAACAATCCGCCACATTGACACCTGATGATTGGGAGAGTTTTTTTTATATGAGTCATAAGCGAATCTCTTTGTCTCAAGGATCTTAGCCCGATATCTATTACTATAACCACTCACCAATTCAGCCAGAGCTAAAACTGGGTCTCTCCGTTTAATGGAGTAGAGAGTGTGGAGTATCCCACGCAACCGCCTGAGCTCCTCACCAAACCAATTCAGCTGTACCCGCCGTTCATATGCTGTCCCATCATTCTAGACTTTAGGGGAAAACATCTCTCAACAGCATTAGTAGTAGTATCAATGAACATCTGAAACCTCAGCTCAAGATTGATGTCGGCATTATCTATAAAGGTCCAATGCGCATTCTCTATGGTATTATATAAGGAAAAACAGACCCTCTCGGATCACAGGCCTGTAGTTAACTCTTGTTTTAGTCTGCCTGGTCTTAAATCCAGGATCAAGATAAAAAGAAAACAATATACCATCCATCATGATCAGAGAGGTGATTAAATGGAAGTGGGCTTGGTAAGGATCCCTCAGCTAAAATGTTAGTAAACACATTGTCAATAGTTGCATTTATTCAAGTAGGAAAACCGGCTGTAATGCAAAGGCCATATGTTTGAAGCAAAAAACAAAGCTCTTTTGCTCTGCTATCAAAGTGAATGTTAAAATCACCTGTTATAATAATATTTAATGGTAAATTAAGATAGTCAAGAGCTCAGTGAGAATCCTCAGAAAACCATCAAAATCAGCTGATGGAGATTAGACAGTTATTAATTGAATTGAATGGTCCTCCTAAAAAAACCCCGGTTATTTCACATGTTATCTCTTCCGAGAACTTAGTAATGTTAAGATTTTCATATACAAAACACCTCCTCAGATAAATAGCGACCCCTCCAGAGCCTTTCTCAGATCGACAAAAACCAGAGGCAGCCTTGAAACCCTGTATCTGATAAGCTAAAAACTCATCGTTATTAAGCCAATGCTCATTGACACAAAGAAAATGCACACCATTCTCTCGAAGGATCATCTCAACTTTAGGAATTTTATTCCTAAGACTGTATGTTTACATGCAAACTGGCCACTGGCCAAAGTTGAGCATCCATAACTTTAGGCTCCATTCCCCTCAGTAACCCTAGTTTAAAGGGTTTAACCAGCTTCGATTTTGTTTTCATTTCTTTACATGTGCAGTCGCCGAGGTGATGCTTGCCAAGGAATTGGATTATATCTTCAGCCTCAGTTTCCCTTGCGAGCCCTCATAGGAAAACCCAGTGAGTGAATCTTCTTAGCTGCCTATAGAACAGCATAAAGGAACCTCCGGAAGCTAGAAACCTTAAGGTTATAGCCAACCTTGTTTCGGGCTTCACCGAGTCTGGAAACATAGTATTATTCTTTAAAATCTTTACTGTTGAACTTCCAATCTTCTGAAGTAATAATTAGAAATCAGTTGATGTCATTCGAGTGAAGTTAAAAAAATAATCATCCGACATATGTAGTTTTGGGGGTATGCAATGTCTAATCCTTCCTTACAACTTTCTTAGCCACACTAATTACAAATTATACGAAAGACTTAAGTTTAAAAATGTAATGAAAGTCAGTATTTTTTTTCATTTTAGATATAGGCTGTTATATAAAATGTTTCCAGACTAACAAAAAATATAACGATTTTTATATCCCATAAAAAGGCATGTTTGGTTTAATGACGACTCGAATTTTGGCATTGTAAGTAAAGAAATTAAACAAATAACTCAAACTTAAGCTGTCACTTCTGGTAAGGATTTTGTTCTTTTTTCAATACAAAGTTGATCAAAAGTATAGTATTAACAATCTACAATTTATCAAATTACATTTAAGTATAAGTATGTATGTTCCAAGATTATATATGAAAAAAGAGTAAGAGCTCGTATTATTACTGTTGTTATTTGCACTGTTATTTTATCACAGTATAATATCTCTGTAAACAAATAAAACTACAGGTTTTCAATATTTGCTTTTCATTCATGAATCTGCATCATTGTACGATAAACTAGACTCCCATCGAGATGGTTATAAATAGGTCTTTACATTTTAATTAACTGAATTATTAACTCGATACATTTTAATATTTTTTTATTTATTAATTTCAATAATTTCATGACTTGAATTTTGAAATTGATGGATTGGGCCACATAAAAACGGTTGTTAGATACAGAGAATTATAAAAATTTGCCTATGTCATGTCAATCTTATATTTTTCAACCAATAAGAGTTGTCCAAGAGGATTTCATTTAGAAGTCTTAATTATTTTGAACTGAGGGTGAAATTGTCATTTCAAAGTCGGGAGTTTGATATACCAGTCACACCAAGTATGGTATTAGCGTATTGAACACCTTTCTTCTAGAGAATTAAATATTTTTTCTATTTTATTATATTCAGTATAGCCTTCATTTTCGGCCAAACGCCGGCCGCTTATCAGACATGAGCATGTAAATTTAAAAAAAAATCTATGTGCGTAGTGTTGGCTGTCGGGCGAACTATAAATATTTATTACGTACATGTTATTTATATTGCGTGAAATGATACATTCATCCGAAATATTTAACGCTTTTTGAATGTTACATTTGCTCTATATATAGGTACTTGTTGAACTGGTCGTTTGCATATTGTGAACCTGGACAAATTTGAGTTTCAGAATAAAAACGAAAACGCAGCTTCATAGAAATTAAATTTCGTTTATTGGTATACGTCAAAATGTTATTATCCAAATGTACATGTTTTGTGCTGGATACATCTAAAATTTGTTGAAATGTTTTATGATATAGGCTAAGTTTCTCTGTTCTCAGTGATATTCATATAATAATTTTGTTGTATGCAGTTTTTAGAGATCCACTAAACTTTTGACAATAGTGACAAAATGAAAATAGATAGTGCTGGTTTCCGCAATTTCTCAATAAGCTAGGATGTGATAATATGTAATATCTCGGTAATTTTTGCTTTTTGTTCTACCTCCAAGGAAGAGTAGTCAATCAAAAACAGTTATTATACTATCTATTTTTTTACTATAGTTTTCGGTATTAATGTTCATTTTATTTATTTACCAACGGACAACAAACTCAATTACAAGAAAATACATAATAAACTATTTAAACAATTTACAATTATTCCTAAATACACCAGGCATCCATTAAATTAAAAGCAAAATACATATCACAATAACTAAACGAATAAATCAACAAGACAACAATAAAACTTATAGAATGTAAAAATAACATGCCAACTGACCCATCATGAAAATGCACCCTTGAGCTGCCCATGGAAAGTGGGGGGTGTAGAAAACAAGTCTATCTTATTATGAGAATTTGCCAGTCTAGAAGCTCTGGACAAGAAGTTGTTACATGTGTCACGTTCAATACTTGAATTCGGGTAATACCCGAAAAAAAAAATGCGCAAAACTAATTTTGGGCAACAAATATTTCCCAATTCCGAAATTGTACTTTTATGCGGTTATTGAGCGTTACATATTAGTCAGAACTAGTTTTGCACATTTTGAATTGCGCAAAACTAGTTTTGCACATTTAAGAATGACCAATACTAGTTGTGCTTGTTTTATTTACAAACGTCCGAACCCGAATGAATAAGAAGTAGGGTTAGTTTGAGCTAGTCATAAATGTACAAAACTGGTTTTGTACAATTCAAATTGCGCAAAACTAATTCTGCTTATTTGGTAACGCTCAATAGCCGCATAAGAGTAGAATTTCGGGTTTGGGAATTAATCGTTGCGCAAAATTAGTTTTGCACATTTTTTTCGGACATTACCGGAATACGAGTATTGTGCGTAACATATGCATACTTTATTCTGTGCATTGGAACAAAAAAATCAGATGTGGAACGCGTGACTCTAGGGGGAATATGGTTTTTTACTATTTGTAATATATCTGGGATGGACACTGTTGTGCAGTATATTATATAACAGTGACACATCTCTGATTTGATGTCGAGCCGAGACTGATGGCATTCCCAAGGTAGACAGCATCCGCCATCATCCTGAAATGCAACGTTCATTTTGAAAGCTGCGTATTTTAAGAACGCTGTATACGTTCAAGACTTTCCTTATGGACGACGTAAAAAGGTGACCATACACAGGAGGAATATATTAAATGAGGTAGAACAAGAGCGCAATAGAGGCGCTTGAGTGCAATAATACTAGTAAAATCAGCTGTGCATCGCTTGATAAAACCAAGCATCTGGAAGCCCTTATTGACATCAGAGGATATATGTGAAATAAAATTTAAGGAAGAATCAAGAGTGACACCTAAATCTGTTATCTGACTTAAGTTTTCAGGATAACCCCATTGATTGCATAGTCGTGCTGAATTGGATTTCGCCCGCGATGGAATGAAATAGACTTGCACTTGACTGGGTTCAACTCCAACCCATTCCTCTGGCACCAATCGGCCAAGTTATTGAGATCGTACCGGATTTTGTCACAATCGCCCTCATTTACAATCACAGAGCTAAGTTTCAGGTCGTCAGCAAAGAGTTGAAATTGGCTGTGAGCAAAACATTCTTCAATGTCATTTATGAAGACATTAAATAAAAGGGGTCCCAAGTGTCACCCCTGTGGTACTCTAGAAAGGTTTTTTGTTTCATAAGAACGAAAGTTTGCAATCCTTACTATTTGTTTCCTTTCAGACAGGTAGCTCTAAAGCCACAGTAGAAGATGGGCGTCAACCCCAAGCACTTCAAGTTTATGTAGCAAAATATCATGTGACATCCTGTCGAACGCCTTCGAGAAATCAGTGTAGATGGTGTCCACCCGACAGCCATTCTCCAAGGCGCCCGACACGTAGTCAACGTGGGTTAAAAGATTACCTTCAGTAGACCTTCATGGTCGAAAGCCAAATTGATGATCATTCAAGGCAGGATCCAAACTGGGTGATAAGAAGTCGAATACCAAGCTTTCAAACACCGTGGGGATAACGCTCAAGATAATAATGGGTCTGTAGTTCGTGTGTAGAGATCTGTGACCAGACTTGGGTATAGGGGTTAAGAAACTCACCTTCCAGAAATCAGGAAAAGTTCCAGTGGAAAGAGAAGAATTAAATATATGAAACAATTGATCTGGATAATATGAAACAGCAATTTCTCAGCAGAATTGGAGGAATGCCGTCTGGACCAGGACTTTTGTCGATTTTCAGACAAGAAAGTTTTTCATTGATTTTAGATATATGGATGTGGTAGGTTGTAATATGAAACAGTTGCAAAATAGTCCGCAAACATGTTCACCATGTCCTGTCCAGAGCAGCTCTCTATTTTCAGCTCACTCGGGCAATTATTGTTTGACTTCTTTTTATTATTGATGAATGACCAAAACCTTTAAGATTAGTAAACAAAGATTGCTCAGTTGCCTGAATATAGCTGTCACGTTTAGGCAACGATCTCAACCTAGAAAACCTTCATAGTCTGCAGTAGAGTTTGACAATTTAAAACGCTTATGTGCTAATTTTTTGTCCAATACACAAACCAGTAGTGTGTTGTAGCCGGCGCCACACAACACACTACTGGTTTGAAATTCACTGGGTTTGTTTAAAGCCTCAAGTACCGTTCTCTCATCTGCTGACCCTATAGCCATACTGACGAGCCGTTATACGACGAAACGCGTCTATGGATGGGTCGGCAGGTGAAAAAGAACGGAAGGTACAGAAGGTACAAACTTTCTTATGCATTTGTCCAATACACAGTTTCTTGTAGTCTGAGTACCATACGGGGAATTTTCTTGCAGAATACTTCTTCATAGGCACGAAAAGCTCAATTTCGATATACCGAGTTTTGTACAGAATGTTTAACATTACATCTAACGTCTTATCAGTCAGTAAAATGTCCCAGTCAAACTGGCCAAGAAAATTCAAAATATCACTAAATTGACAGATTTAAAGTATCTACAAAAACTCTCAAAGTTCAAGCCATTGTCATTCAGGGGTGGCGCTGATTTTTTCTAAATAATGACGAGTGAGGGGTGATACGCATCTGGGAGGATCAGTAAATCATCTGCCTCCTGTACAGTAACAACTGTGATAGTACCAGGTTCAGTAAATTTCGGTTGGTTGTCAAGACCAAGTTTATTTGGAATAGGTTATGAAAAGAACAGGCGACTGACATCTCGTGAAGAGACGCTATTTCATCGGGCGGCGCTCCATGCGAAGCTGTCACAGTGGAGCTTAAAGTGGTTGTCTCCCACCTTGCATGGGGAAGATTGAAGTCACCCAATATATAAATAGGTGAAGTTAGAGATGCATCAGACACAGTGTCAAGTTACCCTGGAATTGATTGCCTTTGGCTCCACAAATGATTAAATTTGGCTTGAATTGTTATAGAGCCACTTCGGCCCAGGCTCAAGGATGTAAACTGCACAAGTGCAAGTTTAGTGACCCTAATGAAATGTGTACCTATATTTCTTCGATTCGATATCAAGTCGGATATCGTTTTCAAGAAAAGCAAAAAACTAAAAATGAAAATGGTTAGCAAATACAATAAAACAGTAAAAAGCTCTTGCAGATTGTCAGGCTTTGAACAGTGTTAAGTGTTTCACAGAAGGTATTATAGGTAGCAGCACTGGACCTTGGAGGCAAATAAATTGTTCCTACTATAATGTTTCCATTTCCAGGGCCAATCACAACATACAATTGCTCGATATTTCCTGGCACATCGAGGACTCTACTAGCTACCCTTTCGGACAGCGATAAAGACCCCTCCGCCCTTCTCTCTAGCACTAGTGTCACAACACCAGTCCTTACGGTATACATTATATTAAACAGATTCAGTTCACCATTGTAAAAACCATTGTTTAGCCAAGTCTCAGTTAATACTAAAATATCATAGGAACACACTTGTACATTCTGCAGGAGATAATTCAGTTTAGTACGCAAACTCCTTACATTCTGATAATAGGTTAAGTATTCAATGGGTTCTTGTGATTTTGTATAGATTTCAACCAGTTTTTTGAGACTATAGAAGGGACGCCTCGAGTGTACTTAATGTAAATATCTGTTTCTATATTACTGGTTCTTTGTCGATACTCATCTCTGACCTCTGCATTGCCTTTAAATCAAGACCAACAAACACATTGCGACTCTTCAGGCTTGCACGCTTTCGGATTTTCTGCTTATCTTATTGTTATAATGATTGTAAGCTTTTGAAATTAACATCATATGTTGGAAGCTTGGCTAAAAGCACTACAAAATACTAAAATAATGCGTCAGAAAACTCAACCCAATAAACGATATTTCAGCACTTTGGTGGCAGTTATGCGTACCACCCGTCGTTACTCAGACTAGGAGTAGCAACTATAATGTAGGGCTGTAGGTACGATAAGGGACCATAACAGAGTTTTGGATTACCCTATAAAAATTTGCTGCCTTAATTAGAAATGCTTAAAAAAACAACGGATGCATCTAAATCGGCAATTCACGAGATCCAAATCCAAATCATGGATCACAATAAATATCAAAGTAAATCAGTAGTGAATTAAACTCTGACACATATTATTATTATACCGGTTTGCATGCCTTTCGGCATTAGCACTTCCCCTACGCGGGAAAATTCTCTTAATCCCAGATGCGTTAAGCATCAGAGGGATTAAGCTCTGATGAATACCCTTCCGTGTTATGGAGTCCTTTGAGATGACACTTCTGATGTTGGGGGAGGTTTTCGATGAACTTCCGAACAAGTCTCGCGGACGAAAGCATGACAGCTTTCTGAGTGGACTTGTACAGGGTTTTAATCAGCCGTAGTTTCTCGATATTACTTTGCAAGCTTTTCGGCACAACTCCAGTTGAAGAAATACTATTTCGACCCGATCAACTGGCCAATGCCTCTTCATTCTGACTCGAACTCTCGGTACTTGGTATTGATTACTGACATTTCCACAAAGGTTGCAACCTTGAAAAATTTGTTTACGAAGGTGATATTTGGTCTATTATGCATCACTGTCTGGTCAGTTAACATAATACGATCGCAAGTAAAAAATCACAGTTTTGTAGAACAATTTAAGGTTTTTATTTGTCATAAGGGGATTTTTTGATGATGTATTTTAAGTAGTATCTTGTCGGAATTGATACTGAGACCAGTCTTCCTGAGGCAAGCCAATAGTAATTTCGCAAATTAGTGATCCGATGATCCTTCGATGAAGAGTTGTAGTTCCTACATTTCAGTTTTCGTGTAACCCGTCCATTTAAAAATCGGGAGAACGCGAAATGTATTTTCCGAAACTTCCTTTCAGTTTTCGTGTAACCCGTCCATTTAAAAATCGGGAGAACGCGAAATGTATTTTCCGAAACTTGCTTCATCATCATCATCGTTAGCTGTCCACTGCTGAACGAAAGCCTTTCTTAGCTGCAACCGGGATTCCCTTTTCGATCATCTGCCGTTTGTGATCAGTTTCTTGTCAGTCTTTTAATAAGGTATCTAGGTTTCCATTCCACAAGTCTAATAGTCCACGTACCATCGATTAACCTAGCAACATGCTCTGCCCAGTGCCATGCATATCTTTCATCCCCCGTTCTTTACCTGATTATTGTGTTTGGCACCATATCTTGTAGGGTGATTCCTAGCACCGATATCCCTATTTCCGCGGCATTCCATGCATCCTGTTTTGTTTCCTTTGTCAGCATCACTTATGAGGTTTTCCTCGGCTCTATGTAAGTACACGGAGTACCCACTTAGTTCTCCGGAATTATGAACAGATCAGTCATCTTGTTGGGATCATAATTAGTTTCTAGAAGCTGTAAATATTATTTCACGCAATATATCCAGATTAGTATTTAACAGCTCGAAAATAAAAAAAAAACAGTTTTCGACAGAAAAAATAAGTTTTTTTTCTAAATTGTTCTAAATTTTATAGGAACAAAAATAGATTATACTACAAAAAACAAAAACTAAATAAGAACATCTGCATAGAAAAGTCTAACAACTAAATAATTCAAAATATACTTACAAAATAAATAAAAAAAAATATGTAATAAAAAGCTATGTTCTTATACAAAACTCACATAAAATAATATTTAAAATATTAATCTGTTTAAGTAAACTTATTACTAAGAAAAAAGTACGCGCCATTTTCGGATTCTCGCTAATTACAATAGGGTTCGGAAGCAAAATTTAGAAAAATCGCACACACAACTCGAAAATGGAAAGTCGGATCGTCAAAAACAAATTGCCGTCAGCTGCCTCCAAATGTTGCCTAAAAAGATGCAAAATGGAAAATTTCCGTGTGGTGCGTTAAATCTGACGTGATACATGACGGCTCATTTTCATTGATTACCGAGAAATGCTGAACGCACTTAAAGAGGTTTTCACTTCAAAAATCATTTTCTCAAAAACGGTCAAAGATAGACAGGGTATGATAGATATTTCAGTTAGACTCTTTTATAGAAACTGAAGTAACAGTCAAATGTTTGTCATAATTTGCACCATAAGTAGCCATAAAAACATTATCAAAATTTTAAATCGCTATAATTTCTTGAAAGAAAGCTCCAGCTTGGATAGTAGCCTCGTGGTCACCCGGTATATGATATTAATAAGCATAAAATAGAATAAGCTTTAAGCAAAAAAATAAAATAAAAAAATTGTACTATGCCTTTTGTTACATGGATCGAAAAGAGTCGTTCTCCACTTTGTATTTTGACGAGTTTTATGGGAACTTTTGTTTTGGTTTTAAATTTTGAAAATTTAGTAAGCGTTTTTTAAACCCCTGCCCTTCTAAGGAACTCCTTTCCACTTTTTCGATTTTAGTGAATCACGGACTCCCTCATTTTGTTCTCTTTCAAAACGGTGAATACTCGATAAAAGTAATTTTTGGTCATTATTACTACTCTCGTCAATCAACATGACGGCAAATCAATTATCGCTAACTGAACGGATATCTAGAAAACTTTGGCTCTCATCCAAAACGTTGCCAGCTTCCAGCCAAACTACAGAAGCCTCTTAAAATAAATTCTATAGTTAGTCTTTTGTTTTTCAATATCACAATATTTAACGTAGAAAAATTGCCCATTCAGCAAATGATTTTTAAATGGGCTTTCTAAACGGCATAGTAAAAATTGTGCTTCTCATGAATGATAATTTCTTTTGGCATTCTTTCTAGTTCTTGGTTAATGTGTTCCTAATATAGTAATATCTCCTTCTGAATAGTCGTTAATAACCGTTAAACCTGTCAGGGGCTCTCCTCCCTCCCCAATGCTGTTCAATATATATACTTATGACATATCATAACTTGCAACCAACACACTCTATCAGAACATACTGAAACAACAAGGTACATTGTCGCTAGGGTACCTACAGCAAAATATCAATCAAAAACTATGGCGATTTTCTTTCCCAAGTCCTATATCGCTGGACCAGATAGTGGAGTGAGAATTGCTAATATAGAATAGAATAGATACGTCTTTATTTTTTACTCGGCGAAGTGCAGCATAGCTGTTTTCTTAACCGAGCATGCAAAAAATTAAATACAATTCTGTTTACAATAATTATTCATTACAATTCAATAAAATATAAAATAGTATAGGAACAAAAACAATAAGTGATAATACCTATTCATTAACAGAATATACTCATATATGCATATATGGATATATATTTATTATTAAATTAATAACTTATACTTAAAACCAAAGAACCAACTATCTTATGAGATTGACATTTTGCGTTTAAATGTGATATAGATATTTACTACGATACGGAAACACTTTTTGGCATATTAATATTTTGAAAGTAAATACTTTTTAAATCTTTTCTTAAACAATTGATAGGATATGTTCGCATATTTGTTTTGTATCTCGCTATTGAATAATTTGGGAATAACATAGGAAAAAGAACGCTGAAAAAGACTAGTTTTATGGCGAGGTATATTTAATAAATTGTTGTGGCGAGTCAGACGGTTGTGAGTACTAGAGCGAAATGTCAGCTTTTCATATAAATACTTAGGCCTTTTCGCTTCAAATAGCTTATGCAAGAAGCTTGCAAGATGAAACTTAAGTCTATCTTGCATGTTCAACCAATTCAAAGACTGTAACCTGTGACTTACATGGTCTCTCATACGAAGAGAAAAAATAAAACGGCTGCAAGAGTTCTGTATTCTTTGAAGTCTACCTTTTGATTGCATATCTAAGCATGGACCATACACAATATTGGCGTAGGAACAATGAGAAAGAGCCAAAGACTCATAAAGCTGCTTCTTTAGGTTATCAGTTAAAATGTCCTTGTTTTTGTAAAGATTCTTTAGTGAGATAATTGCCTTTTGAACCAATTTACTAACCTGTGTCTTAAATCGTAAATTTTGATCAAAAATTACTCCAAGATTTTTGTATTCAAGAACGTTAGGGATTAAAGTATTATTTATATAGAGATGCATATTTTGTTTAGCTATATCTTTATCAGGACCAAAAAACATTACAGCTGACTTGGACGGATTAATTTTTAAGCCATTGTCGCATGAATATGTGTAAACAGACTGTAGGCATTCATTAATAATAAGAGCAGTTTCATTGATTTTATCTTTACGAAAGCTTATACGCAGCTGCGTATCATGTGCATACCTCTGAATATCACAATTCCCCACACACACATCCATGTCAAAGTTATAAATTAAAAATAATAAGGGACCTAGAGTGGACCCTTGTGGGACCCCTCTGCGCACAGGAAGTAAATCAGACAATTTCCCATCGACGAGTACTTGCTGTGATCGATCTGAAAGATAATTCCTGAAAAAATTCACAGCACCATCGGAAAACCCATAATAATGTAATTTTGCACATAATAGACGGTGGTCTAGCGTATCGAATGCTTTACTATAATCCAAAAATAATAGGCTAGATGTTTTACCACTATCAGCTTCGCAAATTATGTCGTCAAGTACTTTTATTAATACCGAGGCCGTGCTATAGTTTCTTCGGAATCCCGACTGAGTTTCCGGTACCAAACTATTGTCGAGCAAATATTCCAATACCTGAGAATAAATTATTTTCTCAAAAAGCTTAGATATAACAGGCAGTAAACTAATAGGTCTTAAGTCTGACGTGCTACCAATATTAGGACCTTTCGGAAGTGGCAAGATGATGGCAGTTTTCCATGTTGCTGGAAAATCCGAATCACTTAAACACATGTTAAAGATATGTGACAAAAAAGGAGATAACAGGAACACAAAGTTTTATCATTTGGAGAGATACACCATCGGACCCACAAGCATTAGACTTCAGTTGCTTTACCGTTTTATCAATATCGAAATTACTAATCGGCTTAAAAGAGAAATTGCTAAATGTGGTTTTATTTGCCAAAAAATGATTTATAATATTTTCACCAACAGGTGGAGCAATTTTGTCAACTGATTCTATAAAAAATTTATTTATTTGGCCTGGATATGTACCGAGATCTCAGGGGTAAATTAGGTTGAATAACTGAGACTCATTTTTGATAAAGAAACTTACATGATGAACGAGTTGCTAAGACCAAACACACATACCAATGCCCTCTAGTGTCTACTTTGCAAAACAAGTAGGCTTAACATAAAGGTTAAGTTAATCCTATACAAAGCCTTCATTAGATCAGTGCTAGCTTTTGGCGTTGCAACTCTGTGTTCCCGTGCCAAGATTCAACTCTTAAATCTATGACGAACTCAAACATAAAGTTCGAAGAACTATAATAAATGCACCTAATTTTGTAAGTCCTTCGGTAACTCATAGAGATAGCAAGTTGGAGCCTTTAAATAATCAACAAACTGGTTGCCAAATATTTTGACAGAACTGACGTGTTCGACAATAGGCTAATGACAGAAGCTCATGCTTTTTCTAATGAAAGACCAAAATATAGTTATCCCAAGAATTGTTTACAGCGCCATTGACCATTCCCTTTTTCCATTCCTTCCAGTCAGAATTCCTAGTATATACTAAGTTTCTCACATAACTTATCGATGGAGAAAAGTGGTTAAAGACTGCCCAAAGAAAATAAAAAACATTCCAAATATATCCGATTTGCTTTCTAAAAATTCATTAACTAAATATCTTGCATAATACATGACACTGACAATTATTGTTTTTTTTT